>WOVY01004577.1:0-299077 GCA_013436015.1 Rhipicephalus annulatus | reverse complement strand
TATTGACGTTCTGGCTTGTAAAGCCGAAAATTTTATTTTTCAAATTATAAACTGTTCATATCTCCCCCCCCTCTCCTCCCCGGCACTCGTTCTAGGGTTGGTCCTTTGATAAACACCATTCACATATCTTTAAAAAATGCTTAGATATCAATTATTCATAACTCTCCTTTAAATATGTGGAAATGAAATGACGTCGCTAAATTACGATGAGGTGAATAATTAACTCTAAAAGCACAGTAAACGTGCCTAAAAAGCTAATTCAACGCTAAAACAATGTAACCTTAACTAATAATGTCACCACACTTCTAAAACCTCATGCAATGTATATTGCATACCTGCAAGGTGCAGTTATTCAAGTGCTTTTTGCAGTGAAATTTGGCCATGGAGTTAATCTCGTTCATGGCAGTGCTATTTCTAAATTTGACGTTTGAATATCTAATGAGGTTTACGAGTTTCTTTCGGTGAAATCCGCGTTTTTTTTTGTGCGATGTAATTGAGCATTTTATGCATTGTGCTGGCACGAAGTTTATTGTAGATGATGCGTTTATAGAGTACACCGTTCAACGACTGTGGTGAAATAGAAACAGCAATTTATGTTCATTCATGCTACACAACTCTCTTGATATGCTCCCAGAGAACAGAAAACGAATAACGAAGTACATTACTAACGAACGGAAGAATTAAATATTTCTCGGCCTTTTCATGTTGTTTCTGTAGTCCAATCTACAAACGTTCGTATTAAACGAGCATGACGGTACGAAGGCATGGAATTGGGTTTTGCAGCATGTTGTGACACATGTGCCACTCCAGGTCACCTTTAATACATGACATCGGAATCCACACTGAGCTTGATCTATGATTATGTACCTAATCAACGGAGAATAAGAGCTAAGCTCCGGATTCATTATTAATGTGGCTTCAAAGACGAGAAAGCAGCACGATTCGCGAGCAATCGAGCGCCCGTTCTCTCTCTCTATTTCGTTGAACTGCTTGTGCCCTGAGATGCCACTTCAATTTCTTTTTGAATTAATGTGGCGATCTGGAAAGTTGTGAGCGCCAAACAAGGCGCTAACAAGAATGAGAGAGACAGGATGGGTGCTTGTGAACGTCGCGTGGAGGCATTAGTTAGCGCTCGAAATTTCTCGATAGCAATGCGCCATCTGGCAGGATTTCAAGTTTTGTTAAAATGTAGCGATGACACAGATCATGGGTTTTGTCATGTCATTTGCTACCAATTAAACAGTGGCTGCGTAATTTAGGTTACCATGAAAATTGTCGCGGCCATATTTCAAGAAGGAAGGAGGCAGAAACGCACCGTTCATGCCATACGTGATCCTTCATCACTCGTGGAAATCAATTTATTCAAGCTGTAACGTGATTGAAGAATTCTGTTACTTCTCGGCAATCAGAGAGGCTTTTAATTCTCCCGTCTCTTTATGAGATATTGCTGCCATTTTTTTCCAACAGGCTTGCAGTTCTGTTGCACGGACATAGCAACACCCATGTTTTTGATGATTTTTTTTTTCATTCACATTCAAAAAACTTTTCCATTCATAGTCATTTCTGAAGCGCATAAGAACTGAATTCCTGTCGTTCGTCACCCGTCGCTACGTTCGTCCAGTACACACTGCAAAAGGCTTGATGGCAAAGTCGTTTTCTATGTTCATGTTCCTTGTACCCAACCTTTCGCGCTCTTTGTGCACTTCAAGGAATTCAGAAAGACTACAATACAACCCAACCAGCTGTACACCGTGCCGTCGGGACTGGTATGCATGACGCAAATATGCTGCGAGTGGTCTCGCAGTGTTCTGCCATTGTGCTTCGTTCCCTGTTCCGTGAGCTCAAGTTTGGTCGACACGTGGCGTCGTTGCCGCGCCATTGGTGTCGTGTTTCCCGTGTCTTTTCTTATACACAGTGTTCTACGAAGAAATGCCTCTGTGTAGCCGCTGGTGCCGAGGTCGCGGATTACGTTTTTGCTTCTTTCCTTCCGCAGCTGTGGTGACAATTGGTGGTTAGATTATCGGTTATTTTTTTACTTATTTTAGTTTTCTCGTTTAGCTAGTTTTCTGTATTCTAGCCCAAGAAAGGTGATCCAGATTTTTTTTTTCTCTCGTGGAAATGACCATAGGTATCTGCGTACATGGTTGCAACTCCACATTTCCAAGTTGTAAGACTCGGAGTGCCCTGCCGACAGCCCCTATTCTCTTTCTGCTCTAGCAGCCATGACCGTCACGTTCTTCCAAACATTCTCCTCCTACCTACTTCTAAACTATTTTCTCCACTCTCCCTTTTCCCTTCAAGGGACTGAGCCGTGGTCTAGCAAGGAAAGATAGTGTCTTTTTCTTTTTCTTCAACCACACATTCATCCATTCAGGGGAAGCTTGCATGCAGTAACTGGTTTGGAAAGCAGGTAAGGTTCGCGGAAAGTCACCTCACCTACCCTGATTTGTTCCGGGTCTACGCTCTCGAGGTGCGCCAAAAGAGGCGACAACACGAAAGTCATACTTCGAATTCTTTAGGGCTGTTGGCTCCCCTCATTAAAAACTCTTTGGACACGCCTGGCTGACTGACGGCCTAGGAAGAGCTGTCGGAAATCGAGGCAGCTTGATTTGTTCGACGTGCCACGAGACGCGCTGAATAATTAGCCGAGAGGCTGGGATTCATCGTCAGGTATGTTTCCCACACTCTGTGGTGCTCTCAAGTCTTCCACTCCCCCAGGCCCTAGCCTGCCTAGTGCTGCAGGCCCTATTCTGCACGTGCGATGCAACGTTATTGCACTGTGCTGTGTTGTGCGTATTATTGCATTATGACCTACGTTGTGTTTCTCTCTCGCCGTGTGACGAACTGAACGTGCATCCTTTCTATTTCCTGGGTAGAAAAGAAGGCAGTGTTTGACTTTCTCTCTCTTTCTCCTTCTCGTTTTTTTTTATCTTTATTCGCTGCGCCGTGCTCCCTGCTGGGCTGCAGAAATTAGGCGCCTTCTTCTAACGACTACCCCCACCATTTGGGGGACGGAGATGAAGACGGCAATTTCTTTGGACTGCCCTTGACTAAATGGACATGCAGTCTGACCGTTTACAGTGATATGCAAGGCGGCTTTCCTAAAGGTTTATTTTTTAACCAAAAACTCTTGTTCACAGATTGCTTTTCTCCCTCATTGTGCCTTTACCTTTTCGAATTCCAGCGAGTGCACGCGAGCACGCGAGTACAACAAAATGTCACCTCTCCGAATTCCAGCAAAGGCACGCGAGCACAAGATCTCAAAAAGGTGAATGGCAAAAACAAAATGAGCGAGAAAAGCCGTCTGTGAACGAGAGTTTATGGTTGGAAAACTAACCTTACAGAAAAGCTGCCTTGCAGTTTATTGCAAACTGTCTATTGTTTTCTCCTGCAGAGAATTTTAGGAAGACCACGGCTTAAAATGCGAGCACCGAGACGCTCTGAACCAGCTCTCAGAAGCTCTCATCAAGCTTCCATGATGCTACCTTTAGTGTGTAAATAGTGAACATAAACGTTGCTCTTATCAGCCCCGGCTACTCTGCTTGACTTCTACCTAAGACTTGGCTAGCTCCTTCGAACACATCACGAGCAAGCAAAAGGGCACGGAGTTGTAAAGATGAAAATGTGCAACATCACATCGCTTTTATTACGTGACATATTCGTTCTCCGCCGCATTCGCCCGATCGTGTCCACATATAACTTTCCCGTTTTATAGCGACGACACTCCGTTGATTGCGGTCACGTCATTGAATGTCATTTAAACAGCGGTTGCATTATTTATTTGCAAATTACTTCTTCATAAAGTATGGTGAAGTAATTTATTATTTGGCCACCTGAGGAGCTTTCTAACTTAACTTATTTTTTTATCAAGACTTGAATATAATGTTAAGTTTTATTTGGTTGACTCTGAGCATTACCTTCGCAACAGAAGTACATCTGTCAGCGACAATCATTCTTAACCTCTCCCAGTGCCAGTAGGTCCGTTCAAGTTACGTGATGAAAACCAGTTTGCTGAACTATGCCATATATGACATGTCGCTCAAATGTCGGTCTCTGCATTTTTGATGAATCCAGCCGTCTTTTGTAAATTGTCTACTGGCAAGTTTTTTAAAATTTTGTTTTGTTCTTTTTAAACCTGGTGGTCTCAGACAAGCTTATTACGCCCCTTTTCACCACTGCATAGCCGTTGTTACGCGCGGCGCCTGGGCCGACGGGGGAGGGCCGCGTTCTTTGTTCATCAAACAAGTCACCGAAGGGCTGCCAGCCTGCTGTCCGCCGTGTACTGTCCATCTTAGCCGGGAAGTGAGGTGGCATTCCGACACCATAAGACGTTCCACGAGACGACCACAATGGTTTCTTGGTGTCACAGGTGCAGTGTGGTGGCCACGCCCCAATCAAAGACCTTGACTTGAGCGAGTGTGAGCGGCACCGTCAGAAATGGTGTGTGTGTCTCGTGATTCAACAGCGCATTCTGGACCCATTCCCTGATTAAGTCAAAACGTACACTTTATAGTGAGCCACCCAGCTCATTCGCAAGAGACCTCTCGCCCTGTCTGTACAGAATGTAATAAATACTCTGTTAAGTTTGCCATCTTACTCCTGAGTGCACATGCGTTTTATTTTCTGTCTCTCTACACGCCCTTTCTCGCCCCTATTTCTCAACCCTCGGTGCTAGGCAGCAAACCGGATGCCAAGATATGGTTAATCCCCCAGCCTTCCTTTCTCTCTCTTGCCATCTTACTGCCTTGACACCTTCATCCCGGGTATCCAATGTCTTAAAAGGCCGGTACAAACAGACAAGTTAAAAAATAAAACAGATGGTGAATATTTTCTGCAGCATGTTCAGACGCTGCGTATAAGTAGTCATCCTCGAAAATTATCAACTTTAACACCGCGGACAGGTGCTGTTATACCCTGAGTAGGTTCGAGCATGTATTATGCCTCGACGCTTTTAATCTTCATTAAACTTCTCCCTTTTGATTTCATCCTTCGGGGTTTTGTGTAGTTCTTCATCTAACGCCTAACCTCCATGTCCTTCCTCATTTATTCCTCCTCCTCCCTTCATCTAACGCGCTGCATTCGTGCTGCACTGCTACCACTTCATTTCTTCTTTATGTACGCCCTGTTTCCGGCACAATTATAGGCTGCCATCTTGGACTGATAATGATGCCGTTTTCCATCCGTATGAATATTCGAATTGTGCTATGGCGAACTCGCACGCATCAAAACGCTGGGCCATTACATTCAACGTCGTATCACCATAATCATAGCTAATTACGACACAAAAAACAGATAAATTGCTTCTAAGCCTAAGATGGCAGTGTCCATGCTTTACTGCAACTGTTACATTTATTTTTTGTCAATTTGTTCAATATGTCATTTCATGCAGCGGCCGCCGAACTCGTTCCGCTGTTCATGGTGGTACTCTCTGTCTCTGAAGCTGGATGAAGATAACTACAAAGCCTGGTTTTTACTGGCTACATAAAATGTGAAACGAAGCTATAAATCACGATGAAAAAGAAGACAAATCTGTGAAAAGTCAGTACTGGCGCATAAATGGCGCGTCGATTGCGCCGATGAAAAACGTCGGCGGCGGCGGCGGCGGCGCGCCGATCAGTTCGCGTCGGCGGCAGCGGCGCGGCGAAAACTATCGGCGGCGGCGCGCCGACCAGTCGGCGCACACCTCTACCGGCGGCATACCGGCAGCTCAGCGGTTCCACCATGTGCACACAAGTTACTGCGGACAGTTCGCTCTTATTTTATTTTATTCGGATTTAGAAGGTACGAGATTCACCATTTGTTGAGCTGCTGCAACCACGGGCGACGCGTGCTCGGCTCGCTTGAGCGTGTAGCCGAGAAATCGGACGCCCATGCTAAACGGCGATACACGCAGAAAGTTGTTTTTCTGCAGAGTGCGTAGATTCACTCATTTTGAAGAGCGAGGAGGCCGCATTTGACACGGGACTTGTTTCGAAGGTGAAACCCGGAGGAGACATAAAGGAGTGTTTGGTGCATATACGACACGTTTCGTGACGCTCGAACGACACAATGCCAAGAAATCGTTGGATACTTCGCTGTGGGTTTCTCCACGAACCTACGCTGAGAAGTTACGGTGTCTGTATCACTGTGGGCGCAAAAGTGAAATAATCTGAAGTTTTTTTTTTATCTGTAAGCGCCAAAGTCCAGTTTACCGGTGAATTTGGTTCTAGTGCTATGTTTTAAGAATCTATAGTTGAAGCGGCGGGCTACTTGCACGAGAAAACATTATTGCACGAGGCAGATTAGATTGTGGTAAAGTGCATGTATACGAGACTACAACTTTGACGTGGTTGGCTCACCCAGAGATTTGATCAATCGAATGCAAAGTATCGGGAGCTATAAATTATTAACTAGATCAAGGTTACAAGCCCCATGTGCTTTCACGCAAGTGTACTGAGTCAGCCAGGTCACTTTAGCGAGAAAAAAAAAGCGTGTGCCTCTCGTTTAGGCTCGCAGTTTTCAGCGCATGTATTATTACGAATAGTCCAACGTTGAGTATTCCGCTGTGTTGTGCTTTTCGCAGACGTCTCTGCCAAGACATTGAAACTGGCTGCATTTGCTGCGTCATTGTGATTTCTCTATTTTCGTGTTTCGTTCGCATCTTATAATTACTCAAAGCTGTCAGAATCCTAACGCAACTAAGTTTCCATTAGCAGGTGAACCACTCTCAATTACTCATCCCACAGCCTTGTTAAAATAAGCCTGGAGAAGACGGCTGAATCGCTTGCCACGGCGCTTCACCGCCACCTTCAGTGTACGGCAGGCTACATGACCGCGAATAACGTTGGACAAGGAATACAGTTTAACTGGTTTTGCGTTTTCAAGCTCGTCACCCTTCTATATTGAACGATGGCTACACAAAACTACAGCACAATCAAACGCGATACTGGGTGGTGGGCGCCAAAAAACGCCTCAAATTTATTATCACGTAGAGGCACGCACATGTGTACATGCATGACCTTAATCATGGCGGCCAGAAGTAGTGCCTTCTTCGCATTGCCTACCTGCTATGCGGACAGCCGATGCATAGGCTACGGGAGCACAAAATTTCTCGGAGGTGAATACCTCCGAGCAACTGCAAGTTACAATAATAATAATAATAATAATAATAATAATAATAATAATAATAATAATAATAATAATAATAATAATAATAATAATAATAATAATAATAATAATAATAATAACGAGCATATAAAACGCAGTACGTGAAATATTCCGGCGAGCAAGCTTAAGAATTATGAATTCTGTTATTTTGCGATTTCTGTTACTCTGTCACCGTTTTAAAATTCTGTCATTTTGGAATTCTCCTGCAGAAAAATGCTTGGTGGTGTTCATACAAAACATGAAGGGATGCACGCTTACATAACTTGTAAACGACGTCTTGCAAAACGTACTTTCAAGCTTTGTCATGGTATCTGGCGCAGGATTTTGTGACGAAAAATAGTTCAGCCATGAAAGCACATTATCCCGAGTTCATTCCTCGCAACCCGCAGAATGGTTACAAAAACATGCGTTTATTAGAAATGTTGACTGCCACATATTCATTTCAAATTTATTCTTGCAGTCTTGATTGATTGATATGTAGGGTTTCACGTCCCGAAACCATGATATGATTATGAGAGACGCCGTAGTGGTGGGCTCCAGAAATTTCGACCACATGGGGTTCTTTAACGTGCACCCAAATCCGAGCACACGGGCCTACGACATTTACGCCTCCATCGGAAATGCAGCCGCCGCAGCCGGGATTTGAACCCGCGACCTGCGGGTCAGCAGCCGATTACCCTACAGCCACTAGACCACCGCGGCGGGGCATCTTGCGGTCTTCCACCAGGCACATTTTCTTCCAACCTTTTTTTTTTTTTTCGCTCTGCAAATAACCGCATACAAGCAGCCTACTGCTCTGGCCACGCTTTTCGCAGAAACCATGGTTACCTTGGCGGAGCCGCATGGCTCCAAGGGGCAGCTCACTAGCAACGTGACAGCGTTCGCGAAGAAGGGAAACCGATAGAAAAAGAACAACAGACCAAAGAAATGACGCCGCGGGTGAAAGGCGATCAAATGGGAAGTTGGTGTAAAGGAAAACATATACTTGGCGGGCTCGAGATAGAGAGAGCACTTCTTCTTCGGTTCGAACCAGGATTCAGGCAATCGACGTCGAACACGGACGGCACCGAATGAATCGCAATGAAGTGGGTGAGAGGAGAGCGCTGACAAAGCGTTGGGGACGGAGATTGGTCCCATCGCCCCCTTGCACCCCTCGCGCAACCGCTACTGGGCATGGATGGCACAGCGCTTTTGGTTGAGTGTAGAGGAGGTTTAAAACAGAAGAGGTGGAAGAAGGAACAACAACAAAAAAAGAGGTTGTGGGCGGGAAATTTCTCCGCTGATCTGCTTGTTTCACGTGAACGAGAAAAATTTTCTCAGATGTGGTCAAATTTTCATTTCCACCCGAGTTTAACTAAAATCCCGTGTTGGGAAAAAGTTGTAAACGATTTAGAGTATGTGCTACTCTACTATGGGAAAGCAAAAAAATTGGCAGCATATCCACGGAGTGAATGACGGAGATTGGGGCGAAGCATTCGTCCGTCCATTCGTTCTTGCTTCCGTCCGTCCATGCGTTCGTCTGTGTGACCGTCCATGCGTCCATCCGCCCGTCCGTGTGTGCGTCTGTTCGTGCGTCCGTCCCTGCGTTCGTCCATGCATCCGCCCCTGCGTCCGTTCATTCGTCCATCCATGCATCTGTCTGTGTGTCCGTTCGTCTATCTATTCAAACTCCAAGTACCACCATCTCGCATCTTTTCATCATATATTCCCCATACAGAAGCACCGCCATCCAGCGGACATTACAAGGACTAAATGAGAGGTGGCACACGCACACTTTCTTACGGCTTGCGCTTCGGGTCAACGTCCCACCTTTAACCACCTCGAGTTCATGGTATATACTAGTTCATTGTATTCATGGCACAGCGGCTCAACTCTCGCTAAACCTTTCTAAAACTAAGGAGGTTACAACCAGCGAGTATAACGTTGCAACCCTTTCTTGTCAGATAGTGCTCAATGTACATGCCAATGGCTGCTAATGGAGATCGGAGCGTGCGCGTTAACTAAAAGCCGAATGCTCCTGTCTCTCATTTCCCATTAGCAGCCATTGGCATGTGCATTGAGCACTATTTTTCATTGTTCAACAACGCACAGAAGAAATCTCCCACCAGCGCCACCTTGAAGGTCAAAATATTATAGTTGTCACACACTACTAACGGCTACGAGGGACGAACGGGTGCCGCTATAAAGAGCTTCGCCCATAAGAGCCGTCTTGGTGCCCCACCTATAACGTTGGAGTACAACTGTGTGTAGTCCTTAGAATTAGAGGTTAACGATTGAGAGCACTTAGTACTCTACTATGGGAGAGCATATAGCCGTCCCGTAGGCCTGTCAGACGCATTCATTCAGAGCGCCCATGCAACTAGATGACTTCTGTGAGACAGAAAACGGTAGAGGTGCAGTTGCTTTTGCGTTACCATTTTCATCGGCCCGCATGGTTGCACCAGTTCATAGTCACGATCTTACGATGCAAATTAGACAGGAGAGTGCCACCGCGGGGCACCGATTTGTAGTTTGCTTGCCCGTATCAGGTCTTACCGATTCTTTATGCACTGAGCGTCAAAACAAACGGAAGCACACACGGTATCCACAACAAAACGCAGGAAATGCGGTGTTCTAGCCGACACCACAACCCGGCATCCTATTAGTGACGTCATCGGTGGCGCCACTGTATGTCCTCGAGGCGAATAGTTCAGTAAGTCGCGGTGTCTCGTTGGCTCGAAACGTTCGAAGTGAGGCGAGGTGATGTGATGGAAGCCGAGCGAAATGTCTTAGGTGCATTCTCAAAGCGTCTGTATACGCTGACGTATTCGTATACTGGATAATCACGCGCAATTATGAATGTCGCTGCTGTAGACGCGCATCTAGGGAGACCGAGGCATATTCGCAGTGCGTGGGCTTGGATCGAGTGGAGGACGCCCAAATTTGTTTTTCGGATCCCGCAGAGCACGAGTAAGCTGTGGCGCATATAATCAAGGAACAGAACAGTGTAAAGTTGAAGCATTGCTCGTACCGATGCACCCCACGTTTTTTCCAGCAAGAAACCTCAGCACGTGGGTGGTCATGGTGAGTTTCATTTTCATGGCGGCCATGTGATGGGTCCAGGAGAGGTCGCGATCAACTATGACTCCGAGAAATCGGTGGGTCTTCACGTAGTTGATCGTGTGTCCATTGATTTTAATAACATATGGACTCATCGCCTTATGCGTGAATGCTATAAGCGAGCACTTCTCTGATGACAGCTCTAGTCCCCGTTCTTCCAGGTACTTTGTCGCTAGTGAAGCCGCTCTCTGAAGCCGGGCGCGCAAATGAAGGCATGTTCCGCCTGACGCCCAGATGGAGATGTCATCTGCATATATTGATAGATGGACCGATTCTAGAAGTGCGTCAACCAGGCCGAGTAGCGCAAGATTGAAAAGTGCGGGGCTAAGAACACGACCTGAAGGTACTCTGGAATGTATATGTTATGCGAAGCATGCGGAGGGAAGGTGACTGTGCTGTAATTTTATTTAGTGAAACGTTATGAAATGTTGTACACATAGATACATGTTGAAGGGACACAATGGTATATATAGCCAGTTGTTTACAGTTGCATGACAATACCTACAGCAAGGTGGAAGGTAAAATACCCGGAGACACTGCGCAGACCAAAGTAAAAGTTTTTCAAACACGCAGAAAAAAAAGGTGTTTCGGCTCCCACACGGGAGCCTTGTTCACATGTGAAATGAAAACATGTGTCAAGCAGCATGCCTTATGTACGTTTTTACACGTATTTTTCGGTGTGTTTTTAAATCTTTTACTTCAGACGGTGAAGTGTTTTACCGTCAACCATGTATCATCCCGACCAGACGGGCTTCCGTCAAACTTTAAACTTCATACCAACAGCAACATGGGTATTAGTAACACCACAAGTTGCGAGCTGATATGTCGCGCTCTTGCTCGCGAAGATGGTAGCCCTGGACACTGCTACATACATCAACTACATTGGATCCACTTAAGTAAAATTGTCGTAAACGCAACGTGACAGCTGTACCTTAGGAGTACACATCTAATATTTATTTAAAGAAAGCTTAGCCAGCTCTGCAACCACACTGTACGTTCCACGAACATTAGAGTATATTTGAAAAGTGTAGTTCCGAGACCTGGCGTGCTCTGTGGCAACATGCTTGACTACCACGCAGATTGCTGGGATTCAATTCCTGCTGAGACCCTGACATTTATTCTTTGCATTCGACAGGTCAAAGCTGCCGATGTCACCTTCCTAATGCTCTCGGGTTAAGATTACAAATGTCTCTTCTCAGCGTTCCTAGGTATAGATTAAAAACCGTCAATCACATGTGACACATACCCACATCCTGAAATTTTTGATTAAGCACACGCGGACAAAGTTGAGAAACACAAACGGGCCCGAAAGCTTCAAGAGGAACAATTATTTGTTTAGTTTAATATTCTTTTTCTAGTTAATTATTCTTTTCTATTATATCATTAGTTTTTCATTTAGGATAAACCTTTTAGTATATCTCATATAGGCTACTTCTAGATTTCATGGCCAATCCCCCATAGTGGGTATGTGCCAGTGCGAAGGGGCAACAACAACAACAACAAGAGGAACAATGACACGTTGCAGTTACGACGCATGCCTGTGGCACACACCGACCCGTGGTGGACGAGTATGTCCCACACGTGTCTGGCGGAAAGGGTTTGACAACGTACGCAACGGTATTGTCTCATTTTATATGTGATGAATGGCTATAGTCATAACCATCACACTATCTTACCCTCCCTTACTAGTTTTGGTGTACCCCAAGTAGGTTTACCCAAGTGGGTCATCAAGAGAGCACCCAGACGTAGTAGGCATGACACACACAGAGAGAGAGAGAGACAAGCAGACACACAGAGATACAGAACACACAATTACACACACACACACACACACACACACACACACACACACACACACACACACGCGCGCGCGCACACACGCACACGCACACGCACACGCGCACACGCACACGCACACACGCACACACACACAGAGAGAGAGATAGAGAGAGAGAGAGACAAACAGATAGATAGATAGATAGATAGATAGATAGATAGATAGATAGATAGATAGATAGATAGATAGATAGATAGATAGATAGATAGATAGATAGATAGATAGATAGATAGATAGATAGATAGATAGATAGATAACTAAAAACGAATGAAGTGCCATCAGTTCGCTATAAAGTACTCTTAATTTCACATGGGGCGAAGACAGATACCTGCGGGCCGGGCCACAAATGAAAGGTCGGCGCGTCACGCGTAGCCCACAGGCCACGCGCGGGAGTTTGCTGATAATGAAGCACTCAGCAGCATAAATATTTCTCAGTATTCGATATGTTTGGGAGAATTGGGCGATAATACCAAAGCACGCTGTGTTTCGAAAGAGCTTATTTGGACGTAGTATACGTAGCAACCAAATTGGACATAGCCTCTGTACAAAGAGGACAGCAACGAGCACACATGGAATGACTAAGCACTGTTTATAAAACTTTATCTGCACTATGTACAGGGCATAAATTATGTGGAAGAAATTAGTGTTGAGGGATACAAGCAAAAACTAACATGCGTGCTTAGAACAATTAGTTAACTATTTAAAGTACTATACGCACCCTACTACGGGCAGCAGTATTGAGATCGCGTGTCTGGTCGAACCAGTGACATTGAAGCATGTGTTTAGAAAAATAGTGAACGATTTAGAGCACTGCATGCACTAATGAGGGTGCCCTAGGCTGTCTCCGTATGAGATGGCAAATCCATAGAAAAAAAAATCTTTAACGATTTTGAGCGCTTTGTACTCAACTTTGAGAGAGAAGCGGTATATATATATATATATATATATATATATATATATATATATATATATATATATATATATATATATATATATATATATATATATAGAGAGAGAGAGAGAGAGAGAGAGAGAGAGAGAGAGAGAGAGAACGTCATCTACACGCTCACACTTTGATATGAACTTGCATGCACAGAGGTGACACGACTCGCTTTCTTAGGTACCACGAAGTTCAATCACGTTTTAACTGAGAAATGGCGCCCTTGCCCCGATTTCCGCATGCAAAACGATTCGTCACACTCATCGGCCCGCAACAGTTAAGACAGAGCAGCGGTGACGATATAACCTTTCTGAAGAAAATAATTTTCCGGAAGCAGCCAATGCTTGACCGGTCTTAAAAAAAGTTTGCTTGTTCCCATCCGTAACTTCACCAACAAGTCACAACAGCACAAAAGCATGAGCAATACTCTGCAATACTACAGTACAAGACGCAAAGGCGTCGAATAGGCGACCCGCACCGCAATGAGCCCGCAAAGAAAATCATCAAAGAGTAAATGTTGTCAAAATTTCACTATGTGTCAACGTTGCCTCGTAACATTTTCATTCTCTCGTAAGAACATAATTGATTGATTACTGTTGTGACGAATACCTTCACCTTACTTGTCGGGTTCCCCAGCCCTGCAGCAAGAGTGACCACTATCAGAAGGGGGGAAGGAGGGGTGGCGGCGCCTCCTTTGCCTCCCCCCTCCCGGCTGATACGCCTAAGGAGAGAAGTGTGTTTAGAAAAAGTGGTTAACGATTCAGAGTACTAGGTACTCTACTATGGGAGAGCATAAAGCTCTCCCGGGAGCCTCGCATTTGTTCAGATAAAAAAATGTTCAATGATTTCGAGTACTTCGTACTCAACTATGGAAGAGCAAGCACTGGGATCATGAAAATTTTAAATACAACCGCGTGACATCTGAAACTCAATGACACAGTTGCACTTGATTTTCAAAAGCCACCATTGTCGTTCTAGTGCATTACGCAGATTTCATCAAAGTCCCTTACTAACATTAGGTTACTTACACACAACTCAAGCACTAGTGATGGTGTCTTTCTTGCGTACTTGATAACTTTCAAACTAAAAACATGATAAATTATTTTCCGAAGGTAAAGAGACTGATAGTCGAGCTAGTTTGCAAGTATTCATCGCAAAATAAGGTGGGCGTTCTAATATGGACGAGGAGGGTGAATTAGGAGCTTACTCGGCACGCTCCTTGCGCTCGAATCTCGTCCGTCGTCGGTGGCGTGTACATTAGTTCTCATTGATCCCGCTAGAGGGCCCACTGTGATTTCTCGCATTGGAATTACTGTATATGCTGCCTTTAGGTAGCAGAGTCGCGCCAAGGCACGCCAATCTTGGGTTCAAATGTCTTGCGGGAAAGACACCCACCACCCACGTAGAAGCAGCGCTCGTGCTTCAGTGTGCTTTATTGATATATTTGTTAGTTTCTATCTTTTTTATGAAGGTACGAGTAATACTCAGTTGCTCCAGCCACGCCTATAAGCCTTGATTTTATGCTTACGTTCTTTGTAACAATGAAACAAGGTGCGTCGGCTCGTGGAACCAGTGAGATATACATTTATAGTTGGTCACGCATAAGCTACCTAAACCCTTTCCGCTGTTTTTCCCATTTACAGATATGAAATGATTTTTGCACTTTTGATCGCGATCGAGTCAGTTAGGGATGGAATTTTGTTTCGTCGCGTTGCGCTCATTCGTCCACTGTGTGAGGAAGCTAGCTATAGTTTTTTTTTGTATATGTTGTATTCACTGAAGACACACCCACACTAAGTGCATGGGCAGATGGGAAGGGCATGAGCTGCTTCCGCTTCCGTTCGCCATCATTCTGGCCACTCCGTCAACTCAGTGAAGTGCATTGTTTGTGAAGCTCTTGATATCCTGTTCTGTCACAGTTGGCACAATCATTGTTAATTGCGCTGTATATGAATCGCGCACTTAAACTGCACGAAAAACACATCCCGATATATTAATTCCTCAATAGTCGCGTTCACCGGTCTAAGGAGAGTGCAGCTGCATGCTCGAAATATTTCCCGAAATACAAACGCGCACATACTACATAAACTAATCTAGGCAGTGTACCGTTGCCCTAGCAGCAATACCTCCAGGCAAGCCTATCCATACACTGTACTCAAGAGCATATTTCACTAGGATGAAATACGTGGCGCAAGGTTCTCTTTTTTTCTCTATTTTATCTTTTTTCTCTTTTTTCTCTTTTCTTTTCTTTTTTTCTCTTTGTCAACCTTCCGCCACGTATTTCAGCCTAATATGTACCAACTAGCCCAACATAGCGTACTGTTAAGCGCATTTCACTCAGTGGTATAAACTCATATTAAGAGTAAAACTGATATTTAAATTACGTATCGCATGCCGATAGAGCAAAAATGCTAGACGCCTTGTACTCTGCAGTTACCATGCACGCTAATGAACTCAAAGTGTTCTTAATTACATTGAGTTCTCAGCTGCAGCGTTTCAAATATTATGGATCACATCGGGATGTTGACCCCACAATTAAAACAAATAACAGCGCACACACGCGATTATACCGATACGTATGAGAGCCGGGGCTAATTCGGGCCTGACTCAAGGAGCTTTAAAAAAATTGGTGGTGTGGAAATTCTTGCCCACGAATGAAGCCGTAAGATGGCGGCTGCGACAGCCATCTTACTAGGGGCAAGATGAGCTGTTAGCGTTCGGCGATTGAGAAAAGGAAGTTTTATTGTACACTTAACTTGTATGTACATACACAAACGAAACATCGAAAACAAGATCAGTAAGACGGACATTTTCCTCACACGCCCAATGAGTTTAACGTGGTGCCCTTTTCGGGTCAGATAGAGCTCAAAGTGCGTCCTTGTGTTACTAGTTTTCTTTAGTAAGCCTCGAATTTAAGGCAAATTTTATTGGGGATTAAGTCACCGATACCATAGTCTCTGCGGATCAATTCTTCGGAAACAACTTTCCGTTCATTTGTAGTTAACGTAGCCTTTAGGCTAACAAATCAAAGCCACTTGATGTCTAAGTAGGCACCACCAGAAAATAGCATGTTTATGAAATCTTTAGAGAGCAAAAGCTGGCTTCACAATACTGCTGGCAGAGCAATGCGGGAGCTTCCTCTGCAGCAATTATTTTACAAAACTCCTTGGCCTGACTCAGGTCCTCACCCTACCCGGGCCCAAAGCTCACAGGCCTGAGCCCGGCCCGGGCCCGATCTAGAAATCCCTTACCTGGCCCAGCCCAAACCGTGCTCCGCTCTACGTTTTGCTTTGAATGTCAAAGGTAATAAAGCGCAACGAAATAGAAGCGACGGTTAAGAACAAACGAAACAGCACGGTCCTCCTGTACTGAATCTTTTTTCGAAGGCACGATAGAAGAACGTGGACGAGTTGAAGGTGGGGTCTTTACGAATGCTTTCCTTCTATGGTATCAATGACCGTAAAGAAAAGATGCGGGTTAACAGGCTCCTATAGGCCAACATTCATAGTGTGTTACTGCGTGTATCGGGGTCCATGTACTGTGCACGTTAAACAACGTCAGATGGTCTGAACTGCCAAGCCTTACACTATAGGGGCCCTCAAGATCATATCGTGGTTTTGGGATGTAATCTCCCAAAGATTATTATTATTATATTATTATTACTATTATTATTACTAATATTATTATTATTATTATTATTATTATTATTATTATTATTATTATTATTATTATTATTATTATTATTATTATTATTATTATTATTATTATTATTATTATTATTATTATTATTATTATTATTATTATTATTATTATTATTTAAAATTTTTCAGTTCGTGGAAGAAGTCGGTAAAAATATATAGGACGGGTTTTCATTATTACCCAGCTGCTAGAGGCGCTCCTGTCTGTGTGGCTGAATTTCTCGAGCCCGTGTTGCATGATGCTAGCCCCTTTCTGACTGAATTTCCTCCCCCAAGAAACAGCTGAAAACACGAACATGCGTGTGATGCTCTCCCCATGTTTCCCGTCATCGCAGCCTGATTCGTGACGCCAGCTGTCTGTTAACGTGACGTCAAGATCACATAAGTTCTCGATTGGTCGATTTACGAGAGGTGTCTGTCACCAACTCTTTCTAACTCTGCTTTGACATCCATTTGCATGCGGCCGGTCTGCTTTGTTTTGCATGGCTGTCTTGCGTGATGAACTGAATTCATTCCGTTTTCTGCATTTTCGACTATACGCAAACGTAAATCGCAGTGTATCGTCAAGAAGTGCGAAATTCCGACTGCCTCAACACATCTATAGCGCTGATATTGCTTCTGTTTTCTGAAGAAATAAGTGGGGAGGGGGGGGGGGGGGAGACACGCTCGCTGGATTTCGTGCTGACCGGTTGTGCCCCCGCGATCTCCGACGACAGCGCAGCTCTGGCCGAGTGGTGCCCCGTCCTCGGACTCCTGCGACCATGTCAATATTTCCTATCTCCTCTTTACTTCCATCGCTCGCTGTCCCTGCGCCTCGCTGTCTCTTTCATCTCTCTCTCTCTCTCTCTCTCTCTCTCTCTCTCTCTCTATATATATATATATATATATATATATATATATATATATATATATATATATCTATATATATATATATATATATATATATATATATATATATATATATCTCTTTTAATCCTATCCTTTTAGTCCCTCCTTACCCTCATCCCTTGTGAGCTACTGTTGAGGTGTCGCACTCTGATGCAGACAGTTACAGGGCTCACTTTTCTCTTCTTTTCCCTTTAAAAATCACATAAGAAAGAGAAATAAGTGGCGAGGAGCAGATAGCGTTTGTACGAAGGGAATAGTGAAGGCGAGAAAGAAACTGCTGTCCATAGACTTTGAACTCGGTGTGCTTTAGGGAAAGGGTGTTGGAAGGAGCTGAGAGGAGCAGTCCGAGGTCACAGCTTGCCCTCTACTCCTCTCTTCCCGAGGTCACCACTTTCAAAGACCTTGACCTAGTTCTTTATTCTAAGCCTTGACTTCTGTATGCCCGTTTGCTCAGATTTGGGGTTCACGTTAAAGAACCCCAGGTGGTCGAAATTTACGTAGCCCTCCACTACGGCGTCTCTCATAATCACATGGTGGTTTTGGGGACGTTAAACCCCACATATCTATCTATCTATGCCTTGACTTGCACAACAGCTCGGCGTATTAGTCAGGCAGGATTGCTGCTGCAATGTCGGCTGTGATATATGGCTGCGTGCACGAATCCGAGTCAGGCCAGGGCTTTGACCCCCTCAGCGAGCCAATAGTTCATCGGCATTGGCGTTATGGAGTGCAATCGGCGTGACACCGTTTGGTCAGGGACAGGTCAATGTAAGTACGTTGTTATAGACGCTTTTGGTTTCGAGCGCAAACCTCTTGACCGACGACATTGATGACGACTTAGTCGGTCGCATAAAACTGTAATCACGTCGCAGATTTCCGTCGCGCTTATCGCCTTTTCGGGCTGCGGTTCAACGCTCTAGGGCCACGCAGAGAATTTCGCAGTTGTGACATGCGCTGTTGCGACGAACAAGCGCGAATGGTATAGGCAAATGACCCAGAAGGGGCTCGTCGAATAACAACTGCCGTTCATATCAACAGCGGTCTAGCAACACAAGCACGTCAGCCGCTGGACAACACTTTGACGAGGACTGGGGTGTAGCCAGAATTTTTACAGCGAAAGTTATGACGAGATCAGAACACACGTCACGAGCGGTGCAGTAGTTGTCCACCAGTGTGCGGCCGATGTCCGTAACCAATATCACAACAAATCAGTAAAAAACATCCACGACATAATGACATATGAACCCGGGTCCGCAGCGTGCAAGCCCAGTATTCTACCACTGCGCCACGCCGGCGCTTGATACTCATTTAAAAACTGGCCTCCGGCAGGCTTGATGTCGGGAAAGTAATCGCACTAATATGAGTGATAAAACGTTTGAGAACATCAAAGAAACAACCAGGTGTAACACAGTGCGAATTGGATAAAACGGGGGGTCGTCCGATGAGCCAACCGATTACAAAAGCTTCTTATTGTTCACCTGTTAACTGTGGCGCATATCCACTTCAGGCACAATTCTTCATCGTCTTTAGCCACTGGATAAAAATATTCCTAGCAAGTGTGTATAGCGGATACCACGCTTCTCCGAAGAATGATGAAGGATACCATAGTGAAATGCCAGCCTACTACGCAAAAGTTATGATTATTTACGGGGTAGCGGATACCCAGCAAGTGTGCTTGTAGCAGTTACTTAAAGAGTGTTAAAGGGCCACTCACCAGGCTCCCGAAATACAAAAAAAGAGCGCAATATTTTTCCCTGATATTTCTCGTCCTTCTTCGCGCACTATACTGTGACGTATAGACAGTATAGTTCCTGTGGCGTCTACAGCGTACCTGCTCTCGATTCGTTGATGTACGAGAAATATCACACGTGATTTGTCTCCTGCACGGCTTTGCCATGCAGCCTCCCATCCGTTTTTCTTTGTCTCTCATAAATATTTTGCTCAATGATCCGTTCAAATTTCATTTTTTTTGTTTTTACAACTGCGCAAGCAGTGATAACAGCGTGCAGCCGAGAAGTGCGATATCCTGATAGGCTCTAGCGCCTAGTGCTGATATTGTTCGCGTGAATTCATGAACTAAGGAGTGAGAAGGATGCATCGTGTGTATGAAGTACAGGAGAAAATCACCCCCTCGTCTTCAAACGTGGGGTGGTGAGTGGCCCTTTAAGAAAAGGCTCTCAAAGGCCGCTCTTCGAGCTTTCAATGTGACAGTGCTGCGAGTTCCACGCAGACCTGGCATTTTTTTTTTGGGGGGGGGGGGTGGAGGAGGCTCAGCTTCTCTTTATGTATGCTCGTGAATGTGTTTGTAGTATACGTGTATAGATACTCGTAAATTTTCGGGAAGGTGAGTTGAGCCCCTTCCCTTGACTATGGAAATAGACGAAGGGACGAAGGACTATTGCTTTTCGCGACCTAAAGTCCACACTCGCATTACAATCGAATATCGAAAGAACCATTTTTTCCCTTCCTGGACGCAATTCAATGTCACCCATCGCATTACAGTTGTGGTCACGTTATATTCGAGTAAATACGGTAAGTCGTGAGGGGCTGGGTCACAGGAAAGCTGTTGGACAAGTTTCAGTGTCTCCAATTGACCACGTGAACGCGATGATTGAGCGCATGTCGGTTCATGGTGATGGTAATTTTCTATCTACAGCACATGGCACACCCAAGCCGTGACAGCTTTGCCGTAATATTGAGCAGTCATTGGCGATTCTACGTAAGGCTGCAGAGAAAGAAAACGTTTTTATTCGTAAAGTCACGGAGAAGGAGGGCGTGGGAGGAACCCGTAGTCCTGGGTTGGACGACTCGAGCGACGAGTCGGGCCCGCTGTTTCATAGCTCGGAGGACCTCGGGTGGTCCATCGTGGAGAGCATCGTCCCACAGCTCCTCGTTACGTAAAGGGTGAAGGAAATCGGGTAAGGAAGGAAAGATGTTCGCAGTGCACTCGATCGAGACATAAAAAGTCGTGGGCGAGTTTAGGCAGCCGGGACAACGGTCTACATATAGCAGTGTGGGTAGAATTTATTAAGAGATACTGCAGATTGAGGAAGGTTTTAGTCTGTAACTGACTTAACGCTATATACAGGCTCCTTTCGCGAGAAAGACAGCGCTAAAGTGACAAAAGATGTCGCTGTAAGTGGGAAGAGGATCTCCCCACCCCTAAATGGTCGCCTTGCCGGGCCTCCCGCAGAGAAATTTAGCGGGCAACGGCGCGCACGCGTTCATTGCCCGGCAGAGAGGCATGGCCAGGAGTCCAGAGTAAGTTGATGCGAAAAGGTCTGTTAAACTCAGTTAGCGGAATTTGATTGCAAATTCGGTGTGCCGCTCTTAGGATGTCATGTCCTCATAGGAAGGGCCCGACATATTGCAGTGTGTACGCTTGGCCGATGCGGTCCCGCTTTTGGAACCGTACAGAAAGGAAAACATTGCTTCACAGAATGTTCGACTTGCGTGCAACAATAGGAGGAAGGAGGGGGTGGGGGGAGTAGAAAAAGTGGTTAACGATTTACAGTACTAGGTACTCTACTGTGGGAGAGCATAAAGCCGTCTCGTGGCCCTCACACATTATGAGGCCGTGTTTACAAAAAAATCACGCCACGTTGAAGTTAAACAGACTCTACGCACTGTCAGGGGTTCCAGCAGCGTCGTGTGAATCACAATTACAAGCAGAATCACATGTGCACCGACTGTACAGGAACGTAATCGACTCACCAAGACCCGGCACGTGACGCGGTTGACGAACACCGATCCGACGTCGGCAGCTGCTTGCGGAAGCACAATCATGGCTCCAGCACCGGCGACAACACCCACCGTGCTTCTTGTTATCACTCCTTTAAAAAACACAGTCACCTTTAACAGTTCTTTCAACCGAGAGCGCACTTGGCATGCGAGCCGACCCTGTCAAGAAAGCCTCGCGGAGCGCGAGTCCTTATCCCAATCGGCGGGCTCGCCCGCACACGTGTAGACAGTGCGAGGAAAGCCGCTTGCCGACGGCGATCCCAGCTTTCTCGGTTTTCCCTTTTATTTATTATTATTATTTTCATTCTTTTTTCTTTTGCTCATGCGTCCTTCTTTATCTCTCCTCCTTTCGACTTCCATTTACCTCTGACGCGTTCTCCGTCCTTCGCTTTGTTTTCCTGCCGCCGGTCTCGGCGGGAAAGACCGCTTTCAGGGTTGCCTCCTCTTTACCTTTCTGCCTTTAACGCCTTTCCCCCCTTTTCTTTGTTCCTTTTGCTTTCTCTCGCAGCTTTCAGCGGAAAAGACTGTATTCAGGGTTGCCTGCTCTTTATCTCGCTACCCTCTACGCCTTTTCGTTTCATTTTATTTATTTCCCAACCATCGAAACACTTGTTACAACGCTGCTCTTTCACCGTTGTTACCACTATCTCGCGCGCGGCCCCACGTTCCTCCCTGTTCGTTTGCTTCCATGCTGTTCTTTTTGGCTGTCCTTCAGTGCACCGCACGCACCTCCACCCTCTCTCTTTTTTTATCTTCATCTTTCCTTCTTTTTTGTTTTCTCGTCATTATTTTCAGGCTTCCCGCCATGGCGTGCGCTATCAGCGCGACTGCCGCCGCACCACCTCTTTCCTCCTTTCATCGGGAGTCAACAGGTTGCCGGGGGGGAAGCGGGGGAGAAGGGGAGTCCCATACTCCCCTAGTCGAGCTCCGGGAAAGAGAGTGCGACGCGCAGAAGCAAAGAGATCTCTCTCTCTCTCTCGACCCTGATCTCTCTCTCCACCCAGCAACCGGCGTTCTGTTGCTTATTTAGGAGAAGGATCTCCCCTCCCCTTGTTTTCTCAGTGTTTCCGTCGCTCCAGGACCCACCCTTTACCCCTTTCAATAAGGCGACGCGTTGTTGCGCGGCTGTTGGTGTACCTGTACATTTATTAGCGAGGCAAGTGACCGCGTGGAGCCGTTGCACCGCCCGCCCGTACCCCACCCGCCGAGGGACACTCTGTAATAACAACCGCGCACGTAAAAAACAAAACAAAAAAACGTTGCAGCGCAGCCGAAGCCACAGCTGCGATCTCGAATATTGCAGCGCGGACCATTAAAACGACGAACAAAAGAAAGAAAACGTTAAAAAAATATAAATATATGGCTCATGTCTTTCGTCGTTGTCTCGGAATGTGGAGTTCAACGTGACGCAGCGCGAACGACGGTTAATCTAGTGAGCGTGGTCTGGCTAGTCTACGGAATGGTCGAATTAAGTTAGATGCATAACTATGGTAAGGCAGCGCTAGTCAACGAGTACACATGGAACGAGAACATAGCACTGCACAACAGAAGCAATTGATTGCAGAGCGAAAGAGTAGAAGACGCGCACACGGGGACATATGGGGTGAGGATGGCTTCTTCGCGCCCTCTTTCGTCCTCGTGTCAAGTTCGTGCTGCAACAAGTTGCTTCTAATGGTCTGCCGAAAAGCCCACGTTGAGACTCTCGTTTAGCGCAACTGATCTTCTCTTTATTGAAAACGTTGCTGATATGGTACCTGTATTGGTCACGCGAGAAATCGCACATGTTTGAAGCAACTACGTCAATCTGATAACAGAAACAGAGACATATCATATGAATAAATAGAGAAGACAAAACAATAAATCATCAATTTGCACTAGGCTACGCACGTGCACTTGAGATAGTCAAATTCATTGGGTACAAGGGTTACAGATGTCTGACAAACGCATTCGTCTTTTGGTACGGGAAATGTGGATGGCTTCAACTATTTCTCTTATGTCTTTCTTAACAATAAAAAAAAACGGTCCTGGCACGTAATGAGTTAAAGCTTTATGACCGATGGTCATTATGTAATGCATTATGTGTACTCCAGGAGAAGGCAAGCGTGTTAGGCGGTGACAGAGTTGAGTGGGAAAATGTGCACCGTACGCGCTTCAGAGCGTGGCTTGTAGGCTCAACCCTGCGCCCTCTCGCAACAAAGAGAAAGGGTGCGCAGGCTCGTGGAGCCACTCACCCTCTCTCTCTTCATAGAGAGAGGGCGCGGAGCCGTGTCTACACGTCACGCGCTGCGACGCGCACGTGTGGACAGGCCTTAAAAGTCAAATGGCCAGGGACAACGCGGCCGCAGTTATCAAAGGGCAAGCAGGGTTAAATTAAGCAGAAATGCTGATGAGAATTTTGCTCTGCATTGGGTGTAGCAACGCTACTGCTGCTTGTGATGATAATAATACCAGCAAGCTATGCAAACGCAACCTCCGCATCATATGTATCCGAGAATTTTTCCATTAACATACAACGAACAGACTATCGACATTTTAAAATTAAAACACAACTGCAGTCGGTGATGTGAGCGCTTTATATAGCATGATAGGGGCATCAATTCGTGCACGTGCACTGTATGACCGAGGCGGGCAGGACGTGTCAGTTACTGCTATGTAAATGACTGTGCTATAGCAAACTTTTCCTAGGATAATGTACGTTGCTGATCCCCAAGTCATCACGGAAACACATTGGACGTCATAGGGAGAGGCATTCGTCCTGTAGTAGACTTAGAATAGGTTGCGGATTTTTTTCAATTCAATTCAATTTTATTTACCAGTTTATACATACTGGATGGTTGCGTTGGTTAAAAGCTACATAAGTAGCTTGACGAGACCCAACGATCAGACTATACAGGGCAGTAACAGCAAGCAGACGAAAAAACCAACAAGTAAAACAGAATACCATATCGTATGTACATATACAGCGATTTACATGGATTTCCAGCATGAAGATTGCAGGAAGAAAAAGTGAAAATAAATACATGTGCATAAAAAGTGCTAGAAAAAATAAATAGAAAAGTGCTACATACAATAAAATACGGCTATAGCATAAGTAATAAACATAAATAATAATAACACAGAATAATAACACCGTACCAATACTAGCTATTCGGGACAAAATAAAAGAAAAACACTGGCCATATAACACAGCAAGAAATTCATGTAAGCAGAAGACTGTGTTAAAGAAACAACATAAGTTACGCACAATTCAATTACACAGAATGTCGCAGTATGTGACATTACAAGTGAACGAAATATAAGCGGAAGTCTTTTTTACTGACCGTGTCAATGTCTTTATATTTATTTAAAGCAGATGGTAGGTTATATGCCAACGATTGATGTTTGTAGTGCGTCCTGAAATATGGAACTGACCATGTCTCAGGGTTCCTTGTGTTCACATTAATTCTACGACGTTCTAACAATGCCAACTGTTTTATATAGTTCTTGAGGGATTCAGAAGCATATCGCGCAGTATGTAATAAACGAAAAGTATAAAGGTTGTCAATTCTAATAATGTTGTACTTAGGAAACGCTTCTCTGGTGCTAGAATAATAGTCTATGTTGTCAATATAGTGAATAATCTTCTTCTGTAGCATCAGAATTTTACGTATGTTAGTTATAGTGGTTGTACTCCACACTAAGGCGCAATAATTTAAGTGGGCATGAAATAAAGCATTATAAATCTGTACTTTGGCCTTTGTAGGTAGCAAACTACGACATCGTGATAAGACACCTGTCACAGAGGAGAGCTTTTCACATAGGTAATTTACATGCATGTCCCAAGTAAGTTGTGAAGAAAAGTGCACGCCAAGGATTTTGTGACTGTCAACTATTTCGATTTTTTGACCATCAAAAGCAATAGTATTATTTAACGGAAGCAATTTGTTCTTGGAGCAAAAAATAATTACTTTAGTTTTCTTCGCGTTGATCCTAAGTTGATTTAGCTGAAACCAGGTAGATAACTTTCTTAGCAGTTCATTGCAATCCGTTGTCAAGTTGCGCACGTCGTTCCCAGACAATATGACAGTGCTGTCATCAGCGTATATAATAAATTCAGCATTATTATTAAGGTTCACAATGTCATTAATGTAGATATTAAATAAAAGCGGCCCTAAAACGCTTCCTTGAGGCACGCCAAATTTGTTTATTAGACAAGACGACCTGTGACCGTTCACGTAAACACACTGGTATCTGTCACTTAAGTAAGACTTAAACAGTGATAAGCAGCTACCACGTACTCCGTAGCATTCTAGTTTGTCTAATAAAATGTTGTGACTTAGGCAGTCGAATGCCTTACTAAAATCTATGAATAACGCCAGCGCATAGGATTTCCTTTCTACGTTCCTTATTATCGTTTCCTTGATTGACAGAAGGAAACGATAATAATGATAATGAAGATGGTTATTGTAAAAAGAAAGGAAGAGATATAGAAATGATGATGATGATGATGATGATGATGATGATTATGAAATAGTGTGCCGGCGGACGATGCTCCCGAGATGATTGGCACTTGCCCATTCGGTGAGATTGGCCATAAGTTGAACGAATCATATGTCCTTAAAAAGAAAAAAAAATTATATGAAAAAGCTTGAGCAAGTTGGTATGTGTTTATTTTGGTTGAACGGCGCACACGGGACAAGGATGCGAAGCGAAAGAACGCGGACAAGCGCTATCTGATGCTGATGTCCTCAGATGGATGGCGATCACCCACAGAGGGGGATGGGCAAAGAACCGGGCGGCAGGATACTTAAATGAAACTAAAATGAAATTAAAGCCAATCTGAAAATTCAGTTTGTAGATAGCACTGCCAATAAACAAAAATTATTGCTGAGAAAGCGGTCAAACCGTCTCTTGTTCCTGACAGCCATTACTACGAATTATAAACTAAATATCCGAAAGGTTTAGGTTCAGTAGCACGGTAATCTTTTAGTTGCATTGATGAAGTCAAACACAGTGGAGCATATATCCCTGTGGCAGTAACCAAATGAAGTGCCACCAAGTGATAAAATTACTGGTACATTTACTTGTATTCCTGACTTCTGTGATGGGGCTACTAAAAATCTTTTTCTCTGATAAGAGTAACGACTGTGTGGTGCGCTTGTCTGTGTTCTTTTGCTCCGTCCTCGTCTCGTGTGTGCTGTTCAACCAAGATGGAAAAAAATCCTACCGACCTTAACTAGCGAGAAAAGTTATTGTTCTATTGTATACGCACCTCGTCTTCCACGACTTCGCGCTCGCCCAGCGTGAACGCCACGGCGTCCTTCCTTGTGAAGGCCTGACCACACACGCGCGTCACAGCCCGTCAGCGCCTGGCTTTCTGACGCGGCGCCACTCCCTCTCCCTATGAAGACAGGACACGCCGCTTCACGCAGCCGTGCACCCTCTCTCTACCTGAGGAGGAGGAGGAGGGGCGTGGTATCGCGTCACAAAGCTACGCGCTGCTACGCGCACGTGTGGCCAGGCCTTCACAAATGAAACGAGACCGGCACCACTTTTCACTGCACATAGTGATTTCAGTTCGGCGCCGAAGAGTGCCGCTCAGAGCAGTGGCGGCGGCTTCCGTGGGTGCTCACTAAAAGCCGTTCCACGCGCTTCCCGCACAACCGCAACTCACGTGCCGGGACCCCTACTGCACGCAAGCGGGGGACAAATAAGCCAATTGGCGACGCTCTTTCACCCTACGCAGCGTCGCCAATCGGTGTTTTGTCCCCTGCTTGCGTGCGGTGGGTGTCCCGGCACGTGCGTTGCGGCTGTGCGGGAATTGTCTGAAAAGGCCCTAAGGCAGCGGTGGATATCGCACTGGAGTTCTAATACCCATCTCCTACCATCGTTTACCACGTTAGTGATTACCCATCTTTTACCTTTAATGAGAGCACTGCAATCCCACGAAGCACGGAAACACTGCCGTCACGAAAGCTTCATTACCTGCTGCAAGTTGTCTTTTTGTTTACTTTCACGTGTCTATATATTGCAAAAGCGACAAATAGCTCGTTCGGCTGAAATTCCGTTTGGCTGAATGGCAGCTCCGTTGATAGCAAGAAATCAGCGTTGCCCGTGAACTAAATTTTGAGAAAGATGAAAATAAGTGAATAACAAAAAGAAATTCGGCTTTAATGGGTATCGAACCCGGGACTTCCGCGTAGCAAGCAGATGTTTTGTCACAGAGCCACGCACCGGGCCGCCGTAACGCACCGGCTCAGCGATCTTATAAAACACCATCACATGGTGCGTGCTGTAAGAATGCGTGAAGGTGTTTCAGGTCTGCTTCCTGCAGCGGTGCTGGGCCGAATGGGCAGCTTATGGATCTGTCGGTTGCGCGCCACTTAGTGCGGAGTGAACTTGCGTCACAGCCGCTCTATAGGAGCGGCAGGTGCGGAGCGATAACCTTCGGAGCATTACCTCGTGTTGAAAACAATGCGTGCTGGCAGGTATGGAAACCAGGTATCACAGCAGGTATCGAAACGTGTGAATTGCGAAACGACTAGTCGGTTTACAGGTCTATAACACACAAACCGAAACGCTCTTCGACTCGACTTCCACCCTCCACTTGACAGAGTTGAGCACTGCGCCGCCGCTCGGCTGAAAATGACGCTGCGCGACTCGAGAATCGCAGCAGATTATCGCTGTTATGCGGTGACTTGCCGTGCCTAGAGACGGCGCTCCCATCGGCTTTCTCAAGCGAAGGTGAAGCGTTGAGTGAAGGGACGTTCTAGAATACGGGGGTTAATCGTCACTATCGACAACAGCATCAACATATTGCACGGCTATATGATCCGTGTAGACGTATAGCTCATGCATGGAGGCGCCAACAAGCGTAGACTCGTTATAATGTTCTCTCAGCTGCTCGCACAGGTATAGCAATCGCGGAACGACGCCTTTTCTGATGCCAACGTTTTCCCGAGCTTGGCCAGTGGTCAAGGAGACAGTCCATGTTATCTACGCGATCAGCCAGCCGGGAGTGTTGGACGATAACGATAGCATGGCGTAAGGCACATGGCATCCCTCTGCAATAGCACCCATACAGCGGCCGTGACAGCGCAATCACTGCTGTCACCTGTGTCAAGCTGCCGCCGAATCAGCTGTCACGTTAGCCCGAGGGTGATAAGTTGTGATCGTTTAGTTAGCGAAGCGGACCGCTCTGCACGAGTGCAGTTTCGCGCAATGATTCGATGCACTCGTTGTCGCGGCCGCGTTAATCTGAGGATGCTCGACGTCTGGTGAAAAAAAAAGAATCACCAGCCACGTATACTCCTTACAAATGGTTAACCAGCGCAACTGCGCCTCCCTTGTTTCTTTCAATGCCAGTGCGAACGCACGCTTCTCAACGGGAGTGATAGACGTGTTCTCCACTCCAAATCATACACCTGTTAAATTTGTTCCTTCAAGCTCCTCCTTTGTGGCTCGAAGCAATGCCGCCGCTTCATCACGGCGCTCTTATATAGTTGGTGCATGTGGTTGCGTTGCAGTGACGCGTCACCAGTGGCTTCGCACATAGCGCTACGAACGGCAACACACTATCGCATAACATCGTATCTTTTACAGAGCCAGCATGACTGACGACGTTATGAACACGAGTAATGCAAGATGCTGTCCGACGGATATGTGCACAACTGAACAACAAATTACTTCATATGATCTCCTTCGTGAGGCACTGCATGATGCGCTCACTCCTCCTTACCACAAATCACTCGCGAGAACTATAGGCGATGGGCGAGAACAGTAAAGTGCTAGAGAAGAGAATGTTGAACGGCATAGATCGGGTGCATCTGGCTGGCATTGATAAAATAGAGGAGGCGCTGACCAGCGAAAGCTGAAACGTGCGGCCCCGGTGTTTAGCAGTAAGTTCAACCCGAGCTGGCAGTGAAGGCCTTTCACAATTATTGGTTACATGTTCGTGCTTCTTAACGAGGTGGGAGGGAGTGATTTTAAATGAAAAGAAGAGAAAAGTGAGCCCCGTAACTGTCTCTCAGGGGGAGGACACCTCAACAGTAGCTCACAATGGATGGGGGTAGAGAAGGATGTGATTAAAAGGTAGAGAGATAGAGGGAGAGGAAAGAGAGAGCGAGGCACAGGGACTGCGAACGACGGAATAAAGAAGACAGGAAAGATGGACATGGTTGCAGGAGTCCGAGGACGGGGCACCACTGGCGAGAGCTCTTGTCGGCGACAGGAGATGGCGTAGGGCTAATCCAGTCGGCCAGAGCTACGCTGTCGTCGTCGTCGAGGAGGACCGGCGTCAGGAGGTGGCGTAGGACCAACCCAGTCGGCCAGAGCTACACTGTCGTCGGAGATCGCGAGGGCACAACCGGTCGGCACGGAATCCAGCGAGCGAGTCCTTCTTAACGGGGGCGAACGCCCGCATTCATCTGGAGTTTCTCCAGTGGCACTTTGGTTTCGGCTGTGACGTATGTTCATGCGAGGTACAATCTGCGGCACTCCAAATAAACACTGGTAAACCGAAGCCAAACGTGTCTTTGACTTGCACACGTTTGTCTTCGGTTTACCAGTGTTTATTTGACGAGCCACAGATTGTGCCTCGCATGACCATACGTCACAGCCAAAGCCAAAGTGCCACTGGAGAAACTCCAGACGAATGCGGGCGTCCGTCCCGGTGAACGCGCTGCCACATTCATCACGTGGACGCCGCAACACCACTTGTTCGATGTAGGCACTGCGCCGGGTCACCTATATAGCAGAAAAAAATTAGGTTCCTCTTAACCTTTGAAACGTAGGAGGCGAAGCTCGCCCTCGAGGACCTGGAAGACCAACAACTCGTCACTAGGGCCAAGAGGGAAGTAGAAGCAAGAGGTTTCCTGGACTAGGGAGCCCTCCCACCTTAGGGTGACACCGGACACTGCTCAGGGCGCTGTTTCGAAACTAAACGTTTACTTCTCTCTCTCCTCTTAACCTTCTTCAAGAACCACGCATTCATTGTTCGGCGCGGCGTTGTTGCAAGCATTTGACATCGCGAGCTAACTCGGCGGCGTGATTTGCAGGATTCACCCACAACCGACGATCGCATCCGCTCGCTAGATTTCGTGCCGACCGGTTCTGCACCTGCGATCCCTATCATTTTAATCCCTCCTTACCCCCATCCCTCGTGAGCCACTGTTGAGGTGTCGTACTGTGACGCAGACAGTTACGGGGCTCACTTTTATCTTCCTTTCACTCATTTAAGAATCACTTCCCCCACCGACGCTTTCATTCTCGTTCGCGATTTAGCGAGGCTTGCAAGGCTGCCGGATCATTGCTACGGAGTTGCTGCCGGCACTCGGCTTCCGGGCCTGTTCTTGTGCCGGAGTGAACCATCGACCCGCCGAATGCGAACTCTTTCACGTTTCCACTGTCGGCGCTCTTCTAGAGTTGTCCATGGCGTACCCATGTAAAAGGTTTCAGGAAAAACTGATGCGCGTGTAGCCATATAGTTTACCAATATACACTAGAGGGAACTCTGGCGCTAGTGTCTATGGGAGCTGCAATGCACGGCGCTTCAGCGAGCATGGGAATGATGGGTAGTACACACATTTGTCGAAACTTCGTACTTCTGGCCTGCTTTTGGCTCCGCGTGTGTTCGTGTGGCTTGAAGGTGTTTTCTCACGATACAAAAATCAGCAAATGTTCAGCGATTGCGCTTCACCACCCAGATTTTTTAAAAATTGCCTTTCTAAATTGAGTCACGAAGTTCAAAAGGGTTGAATCTTTCTTTCAAAACAAAATCGAAACACAGCAATAAACGAAGCCACAAGTACAATTCACTGCTCGCAAGTACGAAGACTAGGCAAATGTGTGTGATACCCACGAGGAAGGAAAGGTGGTACTACTCATCATTCCCATGGTCGCTGAACGATTGCAGCGCCAGAGTGCCCTCGAGTTAATCTTGAGAAACTCTATGCGTGTAGCCACTGTAGCGCGTGCTCGGCCCGCGGCTGCGACGAGATGGACAACGTCACTCACTACGCAGCCAATGGCGTGCGTGCTTAGATACGACGCTGAGAATGACGCAGCTGATAAGACAGCCAATGGAAACCGCTCGCGACATCGTTGCCAGACAGTTTTTTGTTTCCTCAGCGATATACGGCTTTCGCTGTAAAAAGCACACGCGCTCATACTACGTTTCTCCCACGGCTGCTAACAATTTACCGTCTTCCAAGAACAAACGGGAACGAAAACGCCTCAAGCAAAACACCAAGGCCCGGCGCAGCGGCATGCCGCCTCTTGCGTCGTCTGCTCCCGTATCTTGTTAAATACGCTGCTATCACCATAACGCTGCCGTGGCTGCTTCCAGAAATTATGTGGTAGTGGGCACTTCGCAGCTGAACTTGCACCAAGCATTCTAAGATAGCGAAACGAGGCTAGCGATTGTGAATGGAAACGGACACGGGATGAAACTACGCTATCGCCTTCTACTCTTAAAAGCCATGTTCAAGCGTCCTCTAGGTTCTCTTTATTATTGCTGCCTTTCAGTCTAACGCGGTTTTTACACTGTCTGCTAAGGTTTCCTCGCATGCGACCATGGCATGAACATCAACAAAAAGAAAACGAAGAAATCAAACCTTTTGGACATTGCAGATAGGGATCTTGAAGGACCAGTTGTTTCACGTTACTGTGATGAAAACAGCGCAGGACAAGACGGATGGCAAGCCACGTATTATAGAACCTCCGTTCACTCCGCACTCCACCTCAACTCGAGAATGTCGGCACCAGGGGTGCGATCGCCCAACCACTTCTTTTCTGATGCCAACACTTCTCGCGCTTTTCGCACTTGCTCAGTGGTCAGTACGACGGTCTGTCCCCGTCAACAACGCTATCAGATAGCCGCGATGATAAGAAAAGCTCAGCATAAGACATCGCTCCGCGATAGCATCCCCGATTCACCCTTCGTCAAAAATGTTAGCTGGATACAACCGATAGCCGGCATCAGTTCTCGAGAACCGCCGAGTCATTTTCAGTCGGGATGCGGCGCTAAGCTCAGATCGGTGAAGTGATGGCTGTAACCCGAGTGGCGGTTTGTTTCAGAATACCGTGACGGGCTACTGAGAATGCATCGTTTGATTCTCGTATATCACCACCGCTTCATCCCAGTTCCATCTTCACGATGTTATCATCGCAGCTTTCGAATATTTTTTTTTCTTTTTACTTGTCACCAAGATTTAGGTGATTCTAATAATGGCGTACCTCTTAATTCTTCGACTACTGATACAGTAGCGGAGTATAAGCGTTGAGAACCGCATCTTTCAGACGCACACGCCAGCCGTACTACTGGCGTCACTTGGAAAAGAACACTGCGGTGACAGCGGTGTAGCACCCGTTGCTTGTCAGACACAAAGGTGCAATGATTATTTGCAGAGGCCTCTGCTTGTCTTTATTTCTTTTTTCGTTATGTTTTGCGATAAGCCATGTCTGGAAGGATCCGATATAACGACTGGGTTCGTATGTCCGTTGGTCTCCGCCTGTAGAAAAGTACCTCTGACGGCCGGCCATCTTAGTTTCCCTCGATGCCGACATGTGATTGCCAAATGAATAGATGAAGCGATAGATGCATCATTATAAGTTAGTTGGCCTGCACAAAAGCGGTAGTCTGCTCGGTTGAGCAAGAGAGGGAGAAAGAAAACAAGAAGTTAAAATAGAGAGAGAAAAGTAAGCAAATAATGAGAAAGATAAAATTCAAGAGAAATTAACAACAAAAAAAAGAAGGCACGGAAGATAAAGACAGAGAGTAAGAAAGAAAGGAATTAAGAAATTGATAAATAAATGAAGAAATTAAGAAAGAGAAAGGAAAATAAAAAAGAGGAAAAAAATAAGAAATAAAGAGAAAGAAAGGGATAGAGAGAAATAATGAAAAAGAAAGAACGATAGCAAAAAATTGAAGAGAAAAAATAGTATTGAAAATGAAGGAGATAGATGTTAAGCAAAAGAAAGAACGAAATTTTTTTTTTAGACCAGGAGGTTCACGCACAGAGGTGGGCGGCCTCAGCTGCAGAGCAATGCTTGCCTCTTTATTAAAATATTAATTTATAAATTAGGTGCTCAACCAAATGCGCTAAAATTTCGTCATATTTGTGAATGCAGAGGGATTAACCCAATTGCTAACATAGATCATTATAGAAAATTGGATGTCATGGCTCCTCCAAAACTTCCGGCCCATCATTGAGTTCCTGCCTTCCTATAAAACCAGGCATAATATGCTTGCAGCACTTACAGAAATTATTGCAGTTTCCAGTTCCCAGCTCCACTTTTAGAATGGAACATTCTTCAGTACTCTCGACTGCCCCTCCATTTTACTATTCAACAAACACTCATTCGCTTTTTGCATTTCGTTTTACCACGTTTCATTCTTCGCTAAGACTTCCGACTTCTTGCCAGCTTGCTATTCCCTACTTGAGCTAGGCTTATGCATTACACCACTATTAAAGGAACACAATTCAGTGATGAACGTTGGCCTCAACGCCGGATCCAGCACTACACCCCGCATTGGACACCCCGTGTCCATTAGACAACTTGTAACTGCTCCATGCTGCCACAGGTGCGATAAAAAATTGCGAATAATGCTAACGATTTCACAACAGTAGAAAAACACTTCCAAAATCTACTACTGTAAACAGACATTTCAAGTATGCACGTTGCGGCCATTAAAGATACCAACAACTACCGGATGTAAGCATACAGAAATCGAAGAAACAAAAGCTTTGTTCAAGTAGTAATCTGTATTAACACTTTAATAGGATGACACAAAAAATGCGGTCCCTCTTTCTGGAGCGTGAACCGAATCGTAGCAATATGTCATAGAACACGTTCATCATCAGCTCTCGCAAAAAGCTTGCCAGGCACCACCATGTTGTCCCTGAAAAATGTGCAGTACTACGGAATGACAACTGAAATGATGCCACTCAAATGAAGATGCCTGTGTCTTAATAAAACATATAATGAATACTAAATACAATCTTTTAACATATGTATGCACATAAAAAGATTTACAGTTTCAATTGAAACACTATGATAGTGTAGAGCACTGATACACCAGTGGTCTTGTATAAGCAAATACATCCCATTTATCAGAGGTCCCAAACACACATATTCAGAAACCATTTTCAGGTAATCAATGTAGAAATGTTTGCATGTTTGCATTAGTTGCATGTTAACCATGTGTACAAGCATAGTTCCTCATATGCCGTTGCTAAACATAGGCACATGTTCACATGCCAAAACATTTCGATACAGACTCATGTAAAAACCACATGCTTTTGTCATACCCTTGAAAAGATGTGTTCATGATGATCCAGTCCATATGTGATTTCTTTAGAATATGTGCATGAAGTGAGTAATGGTCTGCCTTAGTATATCGAGACTTCATGCTACCACTAAAGTGACAACATTTTTATTTCTTAAAAGATTGATCTATTAATTCATGTGCACTTTGTGACCGACATGGCTTTGCTAGCACTGCCAGTTATGCTTACAACTTGATTCACTAGCAAATTAGTGGATATTGTCACTTCCAATGTAACCAGCTGCTGAAGAATCCATTTTAATTCAAAGCTCTAAATTACTTAAATTCACTGACTGAAATACACTTTGTTGAATAAAATTTGTATCAGTTTTTCTTTGCTAAACTCTCCTCCCTCTCCATCCACATTTCAGCAGTCAAATCCAGAGTACAATCCTTATATGAGCCTATACAGTATATGCATTCGCTACAACTGTTATCTGCTTGCAGGCACCTGCAGCATGCTTCTTCGTATAGGCTACACTACTTTATGAGATCCTATTTCCGTACGCGTATGAAATGCCCTAACAGTATGGACCACTACCGTCTCAGTAACAAGCCTATTCTGGTTATTTTGTTGTAGAAGTTCCAGAAGAGGCACGGTTGCACATTAATGCAATAACTAGTTCGAATGGAATGTTAACTGCATGCATCACCATGAGATCCTCAAATACGCTTTTTCTTTTGCTCAAGATCCAAGTTTTACAAAATTCTTTGTGCTTTTCAGATTGTTTAAGCCGGTACTGTGGCCAGTGCATGCATAATTATAGGTGAATAATGCTTCTCCACTTATTCCTAAACAATCAAAGGGTATGGATTTAACTGCCCAAGTGTTGCTCTAGCCAGTTACGTAGAGTTGAATAAACAACACAGAAATGCTTAGTAAAAGTGTCAAGTAGACACTTTCAGACAGTTAAAGAGACATCTAACAAAAATCTTTAAAGGAAATGTAGAAATTCAACGTGGGTCTGGACAACAGTGTAGTGTCAAAGGATATGGTTAAACATTTTCAATGACTGGTTGGCGTTTCGAGCTATGGTACAAGACCACGATAAGACTGGCAGCCACATGAACAGCATAAAGTCGGCAAGTGGGATTCTGCATCACTGAGAGGCCATAGTAGCTTTAATCTTCAGTCTTCTTCTAAACATTCCCGTCGTTTAGTTTTCTGCATGTCACCATATTCTCTCACAGTTAGTGCTTCTACCGCGTAGCATAGGTACTGCTTCCTCAAAGGGGTGCTGCCACACGATGCTACAAAAAGCTGATCGGTCTAAGAAAAACATCCTCACCCAACTCTAGGTGAAGTTGAAACATGCAGTCCCACAGTATCACAATGCTTATCTTGGCAGGTCATTAAAAGGGGCCCAGCAACACTCTTCGAGAATGGGCAGAAAACTCTGCCGATCGCTAGTTTGGGCTCCCGATAGCACGCGAGTCAAATATTGTAGCGCAGCACTTGGCCTGGTCTCCAAGTCTGCTCAAAATTGGTTTGCCTCAACAAATGAAGACACAACCTCGAAAATCCCTCGTCACAGCCACTGTATCAGCCATTGGTTAATTTGAGCATGGCGAGCTTAGTTGTTACTCGCACTGTCACGACTTCTTCACTACGCAGGTGCGTGCAATCGCACTTAAAAGCTACGTATTCATGAAAAAAAAAAAAAAGGAGAGAGAAGCGTTCAAGATCAAGAGGTGCGTGTGACGTATCTTCTTTCTCTGCACTATCCCTCGCTGCTTAGCTCCCAGTGTGTTTGCTGGGATGAGAGAAGAGAGAATGCCATCGCAGTGTGGGACAAATCTTTGCAACTGTGCTCGTACCAGACGGATTCTGACAAATTCTTGCGCCAATGAATTCATAAGGCAATGAGCTCCTTTAGCGAATTCGATCCATGGCTACTTGAAAAAGTGTTGAAGGGCACCTTTAAAGTCTTTCTTAATTATACTCTTAACAACTGTCTAGATATCTTGGCTGGAGTGTCCTGCTTGCGTCTTCTGTTTTTTATTTGACCAGCGGCGAGTAGCGAGATTTCAGTGGCACAGATACGCTAGGAGTTTTTGCTTTGCCTTGCTTCTACCTAACCACATGCACAGCTGTTTAAGAAAAAAACAGAAAATGTTCCAAGTCATGTCATTCGGAGATGTTTCCTTTCTTGAGAGGCTTGCCTCTGTGTAATCTTAGTTTGCATGCAGCTTTCGACGAGCTCATGGGGGAGAAAAGAGGAAATGCCTCTTGTAGAACGCAACAACTACCACACTACAGTAAAATTAACCCGGATATAACAAAGCAAATGAAAAATAGCCTTGCAATAGATATAGTGATATAAATAACTTTTATAACAAATTTTCAAGTATAATGAACATATTTTCTTGCAACATACAACTTTGTTATAATGAGGTTTGAGTATACTAGCAAATTTTACTAAACACTCAAGAAATTGGAAATATCCTCGCAGCAGGAGATTTTTGAAGAAATCTAGTCTAATAACGACATTATGACATGATTCAGTGACTCTTCTGGGGCCCGTTTAATAAAGCTTTGGTACACAGTCGTTGCGTTTTTCAGGTACAAAGAAAAGGCCTTTGAGGGGTTTTCTCAAACAGTAACTGGCACAGAATCCTCTCGAGTAACTACATACTCCCTACATATGTAAAAGTTGCCGAAAAAGAACTTGCCAGCGGCACGTCTGAAGCTGGCAAGACAACTATGATAATTTGTTCCTTAGCAGATGAGCGATTACCATGTAAACACAAGCTCGTGAATACAATATAACTTGATTCAGTTAGAATGTGAATGTGTGAACGGCTATTTTATGCTAGACATCACTGCACTAGATGAGCAAAGATACGCAATTCACACCACTTGTTAAGTACTATTAAAAGGCATGGTAGAAATGTAGCAACAAATATTGGAATGCACAAAAATAATTCAGCAAGATGACAAAATAGAGTCCAAAAGGGGTGTATAGAACAAAATATATAATACACTGCAATAACACTGCCGGTTTAAAAAGAAGCTACTAAAATGACAAAAGAAAGCACAAAAATGTGTAAAAACAATGGACACAAATTTTGGTTTCCTGAAAAAAAAAGCACCATATTTTCTCACATACGAACTGCGTCCCTACTACCAATTATTTAAAAAAGGTTAAAAAAAAAGAGAAAGATCCTCGCATATTGTCGTGAAGTCGCCTTCCCTGCATTACCGTGGAGCCCTGCTGTAAACCCAAATTTCAGACTGACATTCCCTTATAACCCACGCGTAGTTGCACCTAGGAATTTTTTGTATATCTTCTGCAGGTTATACAGAAATATTCAGTGAAGTAGATATGTGCCCATCTGGGTATTGATATGCCTACAGGGAAACCGTCAGTGACTATTTCTACGATTGGGAACTCTGTAAGGTTGAATAACATTCAGTAATATTGTTTCAATAGATCTTTCGAGAGAAATGGTTGAAGTACTTGAGAACAAAAACTTCAAATATGATGGCCAGACATCGAATTTTGCCTGATGTAAAATGAACCACCATAGAGAAGAATGCACCTACAGCACCACATGTCAATAAAGTTATATTTGAAAGTACATATTTTTAGTAGGTTTTCGGTACTGTTACCATTTCCACATAATTTGCGTGCGCAAAACGCTCTAAAACCAAATTATGATCTACAAAAAGAAAATAAGAAAAGACACTGCCATACGAACTGCCGCAGAAGCAACATTGTCACCGCATTCATAAACAGACAACGCCTCCAACACATCTCCACCAAAAACAATGCCTGCGTCCCTCCGTCAACATTATGAATCACAGTCGCTTATGAGCACAACTCGAGTCTCTATATTTTCGAAACTCAACGAAATGCACGTGACGGCAAGAGACAACTTCGATACCCGCGTGCATACATAAACTACTCGCCCAAAAGAAAAAAAATATGCGCAAAAATTTTAAAAGTCACAATGCAGCTTTGGCTCAACACATCACTGTTGCTCATTACAAGAATGATAGCACAAAAGACAGCATTAATTTGCGCAAAGAGCAACAGTTATAAAAGCCACAAAGTTTCACATTCAAGTGAGACTTTACTGTACAACACAGAGGCATTACTCCCGCATTGAGAATTCTCTCACTGCACCCAGTCCCAACTGTAACTACAACTGGTCTTTTCACTGTACACTATGACGACGTCTCGACTACAGTGCCAGTGGGTGGCTGGCAAAAGCAAAACTTAGCTGTTCAATCTGTCATTGCCCTATGGGCAATCACGACCATCCAGAACGGTGAGCTGATTTTCGCAACACTGCAAACTCACACGCGATGTGTCGCTGATCAAACCATCGGAATGCACAGGTCTGCAATGGCCACTTCTTTGCGATCCACAAGTGGGACTAAACCCTCGTATTATACAGCACTTCACTCGCACTGCAGCGCCACTGTCTTTCCTTTTGGTGCACTATGCCGGTGCGGCTGTGCTGGCGTGCCTGTGCCGGGAGGCTGTGCCAACGTGGCTATGCTGGCGTGGTTGTGCCAATGGGGCTCTTATCAAAGCTCCGGTCGTGCTTCACAGTCATCGCACACGCGGACTGCCCCTTCCCAGCCACGGGAGGGGACGGGCCGGCGCGCCGCTGAGCAGCCGTTGCAGACACACCTTCCGCAACTGCGGCAGTGGTGAATTGGGTTGCGTGGGCCGAATTCCTGCTTGCAGACGGCACATTGGGTGACCTCGTTGTCAGCCTGCCAGTAGGCGGGCCGTGCCGTGTCCTTTATCAAACCTAGAACAGATCCTTGATAGAGCAAAGTTTTGTTTGGCTAAGCTGCTTCCTTTGCCGAGACAGGAATGCAGCTTAATACAGTTACAGTTTTACGCAGACATAACCAGCATGGCTAGCTTTTCACAGAAATATAGTAGACTGAAACACAATTGAACCCCAACAATAAAAAAAAACATGCATCAGGGAGCAGTTTTGGTCCCTTATATTAGGTGTTTTTTATTGATTAAGAGGCGACATAGCACTTAAAAAAACCTTTTTTATTTATAAATCAATTTTAATGAAACTTGGCAAGTGTATGTATATATGTGTGCAGATTTCAAATGTGCAATTATTTTTTTGTGTGTTAAGTCTAGTTTTTAAAATACTTTTTAAAATACTAAATATTTCATGTGCCTTTAGGGGAGCAAGCTCTCCTGAAGGGGAATGTACCAAAATATTGGAATAATGCTAACACCAACTAAATCCGTAAGAAAGGGGATGATAAGGACTTGAAGAATTACAGGCCGATCACCTTGCTGTCCGTCGTGTACAAGCTATTTACAAAGGTAATTGCTAACAAAATCGAGACAACATTGGAATTCAATCATCCAAAGGAACAAGCAAGATTTCAAACAGGCTACTCAACAATCGACCAGATTCGTACTATCAATAAGATGATAGAAAAATGCTCAGAATACACCCAACCTCTATACATAGCCTTTAAAGATTATGAGAAGGCATTTGATTCAGTAGAGATATCAGCAGTCAAGCAGAGACTATGAAATCACGGCGTCAACGAAGCATATATGTATAATCATCCTGGATGAAATCTACAGCGGATCGAATGCCACCATAGGGCTCCATAAAGAAAGCGACAGAATACAAATAAAGAAGGGTGCAAGGCAGGGGGACACAATCTCCCCAATGCTATTCACCAAATGCTTACAGGAGGCTTTCGGAGGCCTAGAATGAGAAGTGTCAGGGATAAGAGGTAATGGAGAGTACCTGAGTAAACTGCGCTTCGCCGATGACATTGCATTGCTGAGTAACTCAGGGTACGAACTGCAATTCATGATTACTGAATTAGAGAAGGAGAGCAGAAAAATAGGTCTTAAAATTAATCTACAGAAAACGAAAGTAATGTACAATAACCTCGGCAGAGAACAGTGCTTAGAGATAGGTAGCAGTGAACTTGAGGTTGTGAAGGAGTACGTCTACTTAGGTCAGGTAGTAACAACGGAGACGAACCACGAGATTGAAATAACTAGAAGAATAAGAATGGGATAGAGCACATTCGGCAAGCATTCTCAAACCATGACTGGTAGATTGCCACTATCCCTCAAGAGGAATTTTGGGAAGTTAACCCCAGAATTCAATTAATCAATCCCTCAAGAGGAAGGTAAATAACTGGTGCATCTTACGAGAGCAGAAACCTGGAGGATTACAAAGAGCGTTCAACTTGAATTGAGGACAATGCAGCGAGCAAAGGAAAGGGAAATGATAGGTGTAACCTTAAGTGACAAGAAGAGAGCATAGTGGGTTACGAAACAAACCGGGGTTAAGGACATCATAGTCGAAATCAAGAAGAAGAAATTGTCATGGGCTGGGCGCATAGTGCAAAGGCAAGATAACCGCTTGTCATTAAGGATCACAGACTGGATTCCAAGAGAAGGCAAGCAGGTGAGGGGGAAACAGAAACATAGGTGGACAGATGAGATTAGGAAGTTTGCGGGTATAAAGTGGCAGCAGCAAGCACAGGATCAAGTTGACTGCTAGAACATGGAAGAGGCCTTTGTGCAACAGCGGGCACAGTCAGGCTGATGATGATGATGAAGATATGCGGTGTGTCTTATATGCAGGGTACCACATTTATTTTCTGGTCAATTCCTCCTTTGGTGTAGGTACAGAAATGTCTCTTACACCCCGCCGTTCATTACATCAGTGTCTCTTACAAAATGGTTGAACTGTAATTCTTTCTTAGCTTATCGAATTTAACTAGAAACTTGCATTATCCATTATGCGGTACACCAACTGCCTAAGAAAATTTTCTACATTTAGGAGAAAATGACAGGGCTAGGCATTTCACTGCATGGATTGGCAAATGATAATGCTGCAGTTTTTTTCTAGTTCACACGACCAACGTCTAACACTGCAACACTGCAGATGCACACAGAAAGTCTACTGCGGCTGGCGTATTGTTAACAAGAAACTTAATCATCAGGGTGTTAATCAAACAATCTCTACACATCAAAATATATAGTGCACCAGAAATGCCTATTCGCGAAGCAAAGGACACTCACCGATGGGATACTCCATGGCGGATGCAACAACGCCGAAAGTGCTGCGCAGTGCCTCTCCCAGCTTTCGTGCCGTCAGTTCGGACTCGCCTCCTTCCTCCGGAGACGCAGTGGGCGTAGAGTTTTCCACTGCGAAAGGTAGCACGAGGAACGCTAAGCACACTGTCAGCTGTGCTTAACTAGTAAAAAAAATCGTCGTGCAGATTCAAGAGTAGTGCTTTGTGTAGATGAAAATAACCTAGACTTCGAATATCATTTTTGACTGGTCTCTTTACTCGCTAATCAGTACAACTGACCATCAATAAATGCGCCATAGCTTCCGACATTTTTCACTCCAAGGCATCATCGACTCTGCTGGGGAAAAAAAAAGTCAAGAGAATAGATAGATCCTTGGCCCAATTCTGGCAAGCCTTCATAATTACGAAATGCTAATGCTCGAATATCAATCTACCAAACTACAGCGATTCGAGTAGAGTTTGGTCGTACGTAAAAGGAATTGAAGCTTACAGTGAAAGCACCTGCACATGATTATGAGCGGCACCGAGCATTAGGGGGCCCTGCGAAAGTGATCGTAAAATGAACTTGCAAGTATTGCAGTTTATTGCCTGACAAATCGACTGTTGCAAGAATGAGCCGGGTTACAGGAATTTGCTACTAGTTCCAAGCACCTTCTCTTTTTTTGTTGCCCCAGCGACCTCACTGACAGCTACACAGGGGGAGAGGACTGATGAAAGGGAGAACTTTCCTTTCGTAGTTTCTTTTAACGTGTGTGCGGCCAAGGTACAAATGTTTCGTGTGGCTAACTTGACCTCATCGAGACTTGCCATAGTGGAGACATGCAGTGGTACACCATGGAAGCAACGGCAACTCGCTTAGCAGCACCAAATGTTCGAATCAGCCAATGGCAAAGTCTATTGGGAATGTGACGCAGTTGATTTGGGTATAGGGCTTTATTTACCAAGAAAAACGCACTTGATGCAATGGTGTTAACTTAGCGATAAAGTCGCTATATCTAGTGTCTTTTCGGTCATGCTAGTGACAATTCCATCTCTTTGGAGTCTCAGCGACATTTTTTGGGAACTTTCAAGGTTTGAAGTTGAGTGCTCTCAGACAGACATATAAAATTGGGAAACTGCGAGAACAGTCGGAGCGAGCTTCAATAAATGAAGCCAAAGCATACAGGATCAAGGTACTTGTGGCCTGGGACCTTTAGCATGCAATGTGGTGCAGTCTAAGTTCATTTGCCACAAGGCAAACTGATTAATATTTATTTAACAAAAGAAATCCCTTCACGTGCTTCATCTAATCAAAACCTAAAGACTCAGGAACAAAATTATCATCATCATCCTTGTTTGGAGATTTTCGGCTAAAATTAACGACTTTTCCGAAGCATCCTGGTGACTTTCCCCCCAAAAAAAGTTACACCACTGACGTGATTACTACACTCGGGGACAACTTTTCTTGACAGAACTGCGGAAGCCACAAAACTGGAGGGCATGCCTGCTATGCAAATAAGAAAAGTAAGAGTTTACTCATAATTTTCCGATTTGCATCACTGATATAAACACTGCTTCATTTATTATGACACCCAGACAGTTGCAGATGGTCACAGATAGAATAGTTATTGTTCACTTTGCAGGGATGCCTACATTTTCTTTCCATTTCTTAGAAAGCTATATCCTTTCGGCTCATCGGTTTTACAAAGCAAATATGGTGTCCACTACGTATTGGGCCGGTTACCCCCGAAATGTTTCTCCCATTTCCATTTTCACCTACACATGGGTATATGGGCGTAAAAGATACCAGTGTGCCTGCAGTGAAATACGGGGGATAGGAAAACGCATACGAGGTTCCCTGCTTATAAGAGACATCTCATATTAAAAACAATGATTGCTGCTCGGAGCATGCCTCTTATAAAGGGGTTTACACTCAAACCTCGATATAACAAACTGTAATATAACAAAATATTGGTTATAACAAAGTAAATAAAAAATTGGCTTGCAATAAATATAGCGTTAAGAACAAACCTTTATAACAAATTTTCGGATATAACGAACTCATTTTCGTGTAAGATGCAACTTTGTTATAATGAGGTTTTAGTGTAACTGTACAATTTTCTAAACGCACTAGCTTTTAAGCTTTAAAAATGACGAATCAATGTGAGAGTGACATGTTCACGATGATGATGTGAGGCTGCCAGCTTTGCATCGGGCAAGCAACATTAACTTGAGCCAGAGAACAAGAAAAAGCGACAACTAAAAAACAAATAATTAACTTTGAAGTGGGGCTTTGCAGCAGTGCATATTGCCCTTGCGCAGGTGTGCCCATGGTATAGCACCTTCTCACTGCAAAAAAAAAAAAAAAAAAAAAAAAACACCTTTACAGAGAGGCTACATGTGGTCTAATGCCCGCTCATTCCGTTTGTTTCGTACTTCATAATTTCCAATATATTAAATTAAAATTAAAGCAAATATGAGCATTATAATATTTGTTTAATAATCAAAGCGTTTGAACATGTACACAAGCCAGGTGATGACCTATGTGCATCAGTACTCTGCAGACCTAAGGTAGAACGCTCAGGGGCTTTGCTTAAATTATAGAGAGAATGATTCAATAACACTTAATCTTGGCCACTTATATGAGTGCACGAGGGCCATTCCCGAGACCCTTTGACACTCTGGAAGTCATCTGTTTACTGAGTAAAACTTAAAACTAGAGGAGGAAAATGCAGAATGCTCGCACACACAATCCACATGCATGTGGCTACCCACCAACACACTACACTGCATTTCATATAGACACATCTCATTGCAAGCAAGTGCATTTAGTTTCGTCCCAACCCACCTGGTTCGAAACAGTCATCGCAGACTCTCACAGGCTCTGTTCCCCAGCCACGCTCGGGCACTGGCCGCGTCTTGGACGAGCAGTCTTGGCAGAAGCCGTTGCCGCAGGCACGACAGTGGTGCTTCTTCTCCTCGGGAGGAAAGCTTTTTTTGCACTTGTGGCAGGCCTGCAGTTCGTTTGACGGGCCATCCAGCGGTCAGTTTGTTCCTTGCACACGTGCACGCATCCAGATGCATGCAAAGACTCACGCAAAAGGCACGCCGAAGGCGCCTAATATGACCGTTAATGTAAGTGAACAATTGAACACTTCCACAAAACTTCATTAAATTAATGAGGCAATTGAAAGGGCATAATTTGTTTAAACATAGAGAATTAGGTAGCAATTCTTATTCTTTTGTGCGATTCCACAAAACAAAGCTACCGGCCATAAGAAAAAAATGCTAGTATGTGCGGCACACGCAGAATTGTCACAGCGAAAGCTGTTACTGCAAAATCCAACCACTAAACACTGTGGCCGAAAAAAGCAACCGATGCTATTCAATAGAGGACTTCAGTGCCTGATTTTTTTTTTTTTAACAAGCCAGGCTCAATGGTCTTAAATTAGCAATGAATTCTCCAAGCACAAGTTACGAGGTACTAAAAACACCATGAATCGAGATACAGTAAAAGCTCCTTAACTCTGATATCACGGGACCGGAGGAAATGTCCGAGTTAAACGAATTCCGAATTATCGAAGGGACCATGAAAACAAAAGGAAAACGCACATGGCACAGACAAACCTTTATTTCTTGAAAAAGTGCGTTATTTTCATCTGCATCGCTGTTGGAATTTCTGACAGAACGATCTTAAGTAATCCCATCAGGTGGTGGTGAGCACGTTCACTGCCGCGAAAACAAACGCAGAACTTCTTGAGGACAGCTACGGCTTCGGCGGCCTCCTGCACGATGCGGCGACGTCGCGTTGGCGATTCATCTTGACTGTCATCACCGGAACAGTTATTTTGGTCCTCCTGAAGCACAACCGACCATATATCATCGTCAGTGAGCCGACCAGCAATGGCAACATGATAGTCCATAGCGACATAGTCTAAAATCTGGACGCCACTCTGGAAGTAGACAGTCAAAACGCGTGTCATTCACGTCGTCGTCCATATTTCCAGTGGGCTCGCGAGTGTCCTCTGGAAGAATATCTGAGCCGTCGGGGTGGACAAAGCCGCTGTGCCGGAAAGAATTTGCAATGACCGCGGGTGGTGTTTCACTCCAGACATGCGCTAAAATGTGAATTGCGGCCAGTCAAGTCACGTCTTATTCTCGCCCTGCTTCCTTGCACAGCAGCATCCGTTTTAGCACATGCTTTTGACGTGGTGAATTATCCCTTGATCCAGCCGTCATGTTTGCAAGTAGAAATACAAGTTCGATGCACTCCACCCCTGTCACTCTGGTATGAGCGCAGCAGTTGTCTACTAGAAGTAAGACCTTGCGCTTGTTAGCAAAGAAGCGACGGTCGAGCTGGCGCAGCCAAACTAGGAAAATATCAGAGGTCATCCAGGCCCTTCTATTGATGCGATATTGCACAGGAAAGCGGTGAATGTCCTTAAAACACCTTAGGTTACATGCCTTCCCGATGACAAGCAGTGGCAGGTGCTCGGTGCCCGACATATTTGAAGCAAAAAGCACAGTGACCCTTTCTTTGCTCCTCTTCCCTCCAACGCACAGGAGAGGTCGCCCTTGAACGTGATCGTTTTTTCTGGCAACAATTTAAAGAAGAGCCGTTTCATCGGCATTGAAGACATTGGCAGATTCATAATGAGCCAGGTACTGCGGAAGCTCAGTCGTCTTCCAGTCAGCAACACACCGTTCATCCACTGCTGCTTTTTCCCCGCACACGTTTCGAAAGACCAGACTGTGCATTTCTCTAAAGCGGGCAAACCAGCCTTCAGACGCACTGAGAGATTCAATGTTCATTCTCAGTGCGTACCTTTCAGCTTGCTGAGGGATGAACGGTGCACTCAAGGGAAGCTGGCTGTTCCGCATGTCTGTTATCCACCGCATCAGTGCATCTTCCATCTTCGGATGTGCTGCCGTCCTCAGTCATTTTTGTTTTCCGGTAAATTTGCCGCTGTGAAAGGCCTCAAAAAATTTTTGCTTGGTTTTTCAGTCGCTTAAGGTGCTTCCCTTGACATCGTACTTTTTCATGATCTCTTGTCGAAAAACACCTGCGCTCACGTCTTTCAATATCATCACCTTTCTATCAAGATCATTTGCTGGCTGCTGTAACCGCTTAACTCCTGTGACAGTCGCCATCTATATGAAGCGCGACGGCGGTGGCAACGTGCACACACACAACCACAACATGCGAAGTCGAAACACAAAGAACCACGTCAACCAAGCCACGAGGTGCACCAGTCGGGATAGTATCGGCATAGTAAACAGCTGTTAGTAGAGACTGGATGTGCCGGTGGCCCAAGCGTTTCCGCCGGGTGGTGACTAGCGCCACTTAGCCACTTTTTTCTCATTCACTATCATCTTGATCATTTCTTCTGCAGTCCATCCGATTTCTCCAAAACTTTGATACCGCCGTCGGTTACAGAAAGTGGTGCTTGAGCCTCCAAGCCACCGAGATTGTGCGACTCCCGTTTTTGTCTGAGATAACTGGTGCGCGGCTGAATTCCTCCAAATCAATGAGCATTTGACCCCATCAAAATATACAAAGTTTTGCTGGGACCACGCCGCGAGCCCAACTGAATTTCGGAGTTAACGAGGTCCGGTTAAAAGAGCTTTTACTGCAAGTGTACAAACAAAAACACAAGAGATGAGACCCCATGTTGTCTTGGTCCCTAATGTCCATGTCGTACCTCCTTTTATGATGGATACTTACCAACCAGTGCAGATTTCTGCCATTGAAAACAACTTGAACTTTCTGACCTTACTTCCTCTTGTAAGTCTGTATGTATGCCTGCCTTCACTACCAATACATTTACGCCTTTTCAAGAAACACATACATCCACTAATCACTTTGTCCAGCTGAGATTCTTCAACCTGTTCATCAACGTAACTCGTTTGGAAGTTTTGCATTCCATCCCCCGTCAAAGCATCGCCACCGGGGTAGGGAAACGAACCACGCTCTCGACCTTACAAATGTGGCACGTCCACCGTCACGTCACCGCAATGTCGCACTTCAAGCACCAGTTCGTACCAAGGTCAGGAGTCTTACCTGAATCTTATAGTTGGGCACCCAGTATGAAGGTGCGATCTGGTCGTTTATCCAGTCAGACATGGTGCGCGTGGGTCGAGCGCTGTACGTTGTGACTGCCTCCGAGATAGTCTGAAGGCCGTCAAGGACCCTCTGCGCGGTAATGCCTGGCTCCTCTGTTGCCGGCTTCTCCTGGAATAAAGGAGTTTGTTTTTCATGATATTTTTGTGGTACAACTGATGAACCACGTACTCAACTCCACTGACAGGAAGATATGCTACCTGAGTTAACAAGGCTGAACAAATATCCCTTTTTTATGCTTCTTTATTAACCTTTATTAACGTGCTTGCTTGGTGTGATGCACTTTTACAACCCATTTTGACCCACTTGCTGACATGCTCTCTTTAAAGTATAAGAGAAATAAGCATAAGAGAATACCCTGATGCATACATGAAGAAAAAAAAAAAAAACGCTGCAGCTCACTTCCCAGAAAGCAACTGCTGTGTATGTGAAGCATTGCCTGTTTTTATCTGTGCCAACAACACTAGCTGGTGCATATAGTAAGTCAAAAGGTAGCAGACACCAGCAAGCACAAGCACGCACTAGCCAATATCTCCCAATGAGCCTTTCATTTTAAAAGTTGGCAACAGCTTTAGGCACTAAACAGAGAGGACCTCAGTCTTAATTAAGCTAAGAAAAAAATGTTTTTAACAGCAAAGTTGTTCTTTATCGAGTCTTTTATGTCTCGGGGCCATCGCTGATCGTAAACAAGTATGTGCTGCAGAAAGTGGGTAAATCCCAATACGGATACGTGCCAATCCTCTCACCACTCGCGCTAATCTCATAACTCGCCACTAAATTCGCTACTGCACCAGCTCCATTCTTCTTTATTCCCACATGATTCAACCCCACTCCTTTCAAATCCCACTTCATTCACATTCTACTGCATTAATACCCCACTGCATCCAGCCAGCTCGAAAAGTGGCGAAGCAAAAGCTTCTTCGCAACTCACCAGCTTCGCTGTTTAACCAGTGTCCGCCAAGCGGAGCTGGCATACTTTTTCTTGTAAATTGACCAACAAATTGTCTTTAAAACAGTAGTTTTTAGATCCCATTAAATGTTTTGCATTAAAGGAACCTCGATGCATTGACGTTGACAACTAAGAAAAAAGACTGAAGAGCACGATCGAAAAACACAGAAATGTGCATGGCCGAGCCGACCAGAGCAATAAAATGCTTACAACAGGCCAGACGTGCACGATTTCAACCCTGGTGACGGTCTCCTCGGGTTCCCTGTTGCCAAACCAATACTTTCGACTCTGGTAGATCACACCGCAGCTGGGGCACTCAAACACATACCTGCACACGGAAATGTAGACCACAACGGAGAATTATGTGCGTAGTGCCCTATTTGCATCGCGTCGTGCCATTTATCGCAAATGCACTGAAGCAACATCGCTGGGCTGCCATACCAGCAGATGTTACCCAGAACACATGCGAAACTTATAAAACACAGCCTCTCGGAGAGCCTGTTTTGCAATTTTTCTAGCCTGAATATTCTCGCTGTTTTTAATGGAACATCAAAACAGCAGGTTCATGCAAATCCACAATGTATACAGTATGTGCAGGCTTTGGAAGAAACCTTGTTAGTATCTACGCTCTTGGATTTGTAAAAACGTTCTCGCTGTAGTACGCACGAGTCGTAATTGCAGTGCAGCTCGGGAAAGAGTGAAACGATGTTTTGATTTGATGGATATGTGGGGTTTAATGCCCCAAAACCACCATATGATTATGAGAGACGCCGTAGTGGAGGGCTCCGGGAAATTTCGACCCCCTGGGGTTCTTTAACGTGCACCCAAATCTGAGCACACGGCCTACAGCATGAAACGATGTTTTGTTGCTGAATATTTTGAGTTATGCCAAACATTTTGTGAAAACTCATTTCAACACTCGTGTAATGATTAGTGCATGCATTGCAGGTACCTTTGAGGGCAACTTCTTCCTCCATGTCTTCTGCGTTTGGTTTTTGCCATTGCTTTGGCCATTTAGTGTAATGGTGGCGACTAACGCAAAATAGCAATTTACATGAAATCTCAATGTATGACAATGTCTTTAACGATAATATTATCAACAGCAGTGCCCTACTTACCGAGAAATTAAGGTAAATGCACGGGAACACATGCACTATGAGTAGGACATTCGCAAAATGATCCCGATGACGTCAGAGCTACCGCCTACAATTAATTGCCAGTAATTGAACTAGCTGCACTAAATGAAATACCTTCCGTGTATCAAAAGACTTAATACAGATCTCGGATATATCAAACTCAAATATATCGAATTATTCAGAAATCTCCTTGAATTTTTCATGCCAAAGTATGGGACCAGTGCATCCGTACATCAAACTCCCGCACAGCGAGACATTCGCTATATAGAACGCTCTGCTACACTGAAGCCCAGAAAGGGCATTTTTCCTAGCAAATATTGATAAATTTTGGCCGCGTTCTAAAAAGTTCCGATTCATTTATGTGTGCAGGTGCTAAAAAGGCATACACAAACCACTTGCGGGCTCCCGCAAAGTGACAGCGGGCGATCGCAAAGCCCACTAACTTGAGAGTACGCTATTTAAAATCTCCTTATTCTTCACCATTTCCTTGCGGCTTGAGTGTCTCAAATCCTGCCACGTATTCAACCTGTGGTTTTACTGTAAAGACTAGTCTTAATTACTAGTACTTCACAAAGCTTGCAGTTAGTTACTAGCATGACAATCACGATTTGTGGCTACGTTGTTTTCTTTTTCGCTCTGTACGTTTTCGCGGAAATTTTCCCACACCCCCCAAGTTCTCGTCAGTTTTCCATGCAAAAAAAAGTCGAGGATTATGCGAGTAATTAAGGTAATCTGGAATCGGGGTAGTAAGCAGTGAAAGAAGCATGGACATTGCATAATTCACCTGAACAAATGTTACAGCACATTTAATATCTGTGAGTGAACTGATGTCCAGCTGGGATTTCACCAGCGGAATAAAAATATCAATGAGATTCTACTGAACTGCTAAAAACGACAAAGGCATGCTGCTTACCCCGACCAAGCAAACTTCGCCAACGCCGTCAATGTAGAATCGTTCTTGGCACCGGTCTGTGGCGTGAGGACCACTTCGCGACCAAATTTTTCGTAGCAGTTCTGCATTTAAAGAGCGCAGAGGAAAAAAGAAAGATGGGACAGGGTCAGGTGAACTCGTGTTCCAACGCAAGCTCACTGACCAACTGCTATGCGGTAAAAAACACTAAGAATTCTTCATAAATAGCACACTAGAACGGGACAACAGAAACGAGGACGAACACGTGTGCAATTTATGTTTTATTTATTTATTTAGTTTTTTGGTACTGCAATCTCCTGGAGGAATTTTAGCAGGTGGGTACAAAAGACATAAATATCAGCATATAACACCAGGCAAACAGATGGAACAGCCTATCACATTTCACATAGTAGGCACCCACATATAACAAAGCAAACAAATAACTATCACTTGCGTTTTACAATGTAAACAAACGTAACAAAACATTACCAATGCACATCACTCACATTTTAAGAAAACAAAGCTAGCACACAAGTAAAATTATTTTCTCTGTTTTTCCAGACTAGCGGCAAAGGATGTTAAAGATTGTGTTGTGACTTGATGGTTGTTTAAACTATTTTAATCCTGAACAGTTCTGGGGAAAAAAAGAATATTTGAAGCAGTTATTGCGAATACAGAAGGGAGTTATTGTACAATCACGGCGTTGTCTAGTGGCATAACCTGAAGAAAATGAAATGATTTTACCGATATCTATCTTGTGATGCCCATTAATTATTTGATATAAATATTTTATTCGGGATATGCGGTTTCTTTCTGAAAGGGAAGGTAAGTTAGCTTTGACTAACAGTTCATTTACCTAGGTTCGTCTATAACTGTTATATATGAAGCGAACGGCTCGACTTTATAAATGTTAATTTAAGTAAATAAATCCCAGATCACCGCAGCATAATCAAGTATGGGGACGACTGTCGATTTGTAAGCAAGAACACGGCCAGATGGAGGGAAGAGTTTTAAAGTCCTCCGTAAAAAGAAGGTTGAATTATTTATGATGATATTAATGTCCAAGCGCCAACAACTCTCAAACCATGGAGCTTGTGCCTTCATAGGGGCGCACTTGCCTTGCACTGTTGGACCCGGTTGTCCAGATGGTTTTGGTAACGGCACCTCGTTGCATTGAAGTGGTCATCTTGGTGGTTCATTGTCTTGTTGCACCGAGCGCTATAATTACAATGCACAGTTATTAAACCAACTGTTCCTGCAATTTAAACTAAAGGTCCATGATTCTTTTACGAATCCGACTGAACGAGCGACACCACACAGTGAAGCCAAAACTGCATGTGCGCAACAGCACAGGACTCGCATAAATAAGAACGCACAAAGTTCCTACTCTCTATTGTGAAAACAAAATGCACCGCGTATAAATATGCAAAACAAACACTTCCAAAGTGCCGCGCCACAAGACATAGCACAGATAGGCCACCTGCAGCACAATTAAGAGAGGCTACAAAAACAGCTTAGGTAGATAATTCAGTTCCTTGGGTAATAATTGACGGGATGCCCACACAGTTGCCACCCAACTGCGCAATCTGATCCACTTCAACAATTTCTTGTGCTAGGTGGTCGTGAGGGTTAGCTCACTGTGCTACATTAAAAAAAAAAAAAAGCAAGTGAATACGTGCATGACCAACAGGGGACGACAAACCAACAATCTTGTGCACGTTTTACGTTGCTGTCATGCTCTCTGATCCTATTGTTAGCACAACGAACAGTCTGGCCTGCGCAAAATTTGCCGCAAGAGAGGGGAATCTGACACACAACATTTTGTGTAGCAACCTCACAACCTCAAATTTACATAAAACCTTGGATGAAAATACTTGAAAATGCACGAACGCAAACATTTCTTACGATGCTCAATGTGCAGTTGTGAATGTTGCACCTGTGCACACATGCATCAAAAGCCACTTCTTCATTTAATGTGCACACACTGACTACAAATATGAAGAAATGGTCAGTAAAAGCCAAAGTCAAAGCGAGATTTTAAGGTAAAAAATAAATGAAATGCGGAAACTTACTCGCAGGAGAGGCACGAAAGGGGGCAGGTGAAATACTGATCGGGAAATGTGCTTGGAACAGTGTTGTCAATGTCACCATTGAACTTCTCATTCAGATGCTGGAATATTAAAAGCGAATGCGTGAAACAGTCAGTGAAAGGTGCTTGATGCAACTGCCTGCGTAGAATTCACGTTATCACACAGGCTAACAAGTCGCTGACAAATTTTTCAGATTCCTAAAATTCGGACTTGGTGCATCCAACGTCAAGGTTCTCATCGCACTAATGCATTTTCATGACCGATGTTCTGGACTAAATCGTTTGTTTTGAGCTGTGCCGCTCGATTTTGAAAGCCGACAGGTTGGATTTTTTTGTTGGCTTGCAGTGGCTAGTTTTGTGGCCTCAAAGATTGGAAGCACGCACAATCTTCTAGATTCGGAGGCCATGTCTCATCTTCCTTGGCTAGCAAAACCGCACCGCACATGTTTTTTTTTTTTGTCAGCCTTATCATCATTACTACGTTGATAGGTTGTTTTTATTTTCTGGCTGTTTCTTTTCCTGGTTGTTATTGCACACGTGGGACACAATTGTGTTAGTGGTGTGCAAAATGTGTCTGAGCTGTCGTGCGTGTCACATGCTTGCATGCGGGAGAATTTGCATCTATGCGAGCAAATTTGGTTCTATTTGGGTTATGGCAACATTGTTAGGAATCGCTGCTGCCAACTGTTGCAGGGGGGCAAAGTTTGTGGCTCCATGGAACCAAGCAAACAAATATTGATGCAGATTGCGTAAAGATGCATGCAACATCTAGCCTGTTTGGTAGGATTTAATAACATGGTCTGGGCTTCTTTTACCTGCACCGCCTCTGCACAGCGCGTGAGCCTCCAGCATTTCGCCACCATCAAAACGGTACCGCCGCGGCCGGGATCAAACCCGTGAGTTCTAAGAGTAGCCGAGCACCGTGACCCTAAAGTGCTACTGAGCAACCGCGAACAGCAGCGAGCATGTGACGCGCACGATGGCTCAAACACATTCGGCACACAAATAACACGACCAAGTGCGCAATGACAACCAAAAAAAACAAACACCCAGAAAATAAAAACAACCGACCAGCTGATTAATAATGACGATAAGGCTCAGTGAAAAAGAAAAGGTTTGCAGTTTTGCTAGCCAAGAAAGATGAGACATGACAGGTCGCGGGATCCAATCCTGGCTGCGACGGCTGCATTTTCGTTGGAGGCGGAAATGTTGTAGGCCCGTGTGCCCAAATTTGGGTGCACGTTAAATACCCCAGGTGGTCGAAATTTCCGGAGCCCTCCACTACGGCATCTCTCATAATCATATGGTGGTTTTGGGACGTTAAACCCCACGAATCAAGATGAGACATGACCTCCGAAACTGGAAGATAGAAGAACTTCCAATCTTGGAGGCCACACAACAAGCCACCGCAAGTCAAACTCAGCCAATCCAACAAAAAAATACAATACGGCGGTCTTCAAAATTTAGCGACATAGAAATGGCCGATTTAGTCTGGTAAACCGAACTTTCGTACATAAATTAATTTGAAACTTCGGTCGCGAAAATGTATTAGTGCAATGGTAACCTTGACTGTGCATTTGTGGAGTCCGAAATATCCAACAAGTCTGAATTTTCGGCGTCCGAAAAATCCGCCAGCAACTGTAACGCAATTGGTTAGCAAGCGCGGTGCCTCGTGTCACTTACTGCAGCACAGCGTGCATCATCGTGACGCATCTGAGATGCACACCGCATTGAGACCGACGACACCTGGGTCAGATGTGAAATCCAGAGAAAAAGAAGGAGAAGTTCGCACGCCATTTAATGGTCTTAGAAAATTTCCACTTACAAAAAGCTTTTCTATGCAAGCATATGAAAGCTGTGGCACAAGAAGCGCAAAGGGAAAAAATAAAGATAAAAACTGGGCTCATGAGGCTATGAAAGGGAATAGGAGTGCACTGTAAATCACTGCATGAATATCATCACTGGGTTAACGATGATTCTTTCAGTGCTTATGTAAGCAAAACATGGCCGAGAAGCAGCAAATGCCAAAACAACACGTTACATCAAAATTTGCTAGCTAGCCCTACAGAGTCCTCAGCTTGCGTAAATTCAGTTTAATATTGCGATAAAGGTAATAAGAGACCTCGACAAGGGTGTCGCAGTTAATTTTGAATCGTCCCGTAATCGCATCAAGTTAGACACTGTCACAATCATTATTCATGAAGTGTTGCTGACTGCCACTAACTAAAATATTAACTTGTGCCGATGGCAAGTAGGCTGAACATATTTCAGGTGTTTTTGCGAAAGGTAAACAGCCCGAGAGCCGTGCAGTCACTAGGGTCACATCACAAGGCACCAACTTCAGACAACATTTTTGACTGGCACTGCAACCAAGTGATCACTTAATACGAACCCCAGACACACTATGGAAGCAAAACACAACAGTAAAAATACTACCATTGAACATTTTGCGTGTTGTTCCAACTTTGCAACATGGGCGAATAAAGTCTGGCGCACTTGACAATTCCACAACAAAAGAGTGGCAGCGAATGGCACGTTCATTGTTCACAAAATGTGTATGGTGCATTTACAGCTTTGCCAACAGCTGCATGCACTACTGAGATGATAACTGAAAAATTTTATCGTGGCAAGTTTGTCCGCAGAGTTCCTAGGCATACGAATTGCCAAAGCTTCCACTGAATTTCTTACACAGGACTTCTGCATTAATTGTTGAACGTGCATGTGCACCAGCATTGCAACACACTGAAAACACTAATTTTCGACCGCCCAACATAAAGTACGCCTTTCTGCATGAGTGGTTAGATCGGATGATGTTCAAACTACACTAAAACCTCGATATACAAACCTGGATATAACGATATATTGGTTAAAATGAACAAACTGACGAATAGTATTGAAACAGATACAAGGTTAGGAATATACCTTTATAATAAATTTTCGAATATATACTGAATTTATGTTTGTGTATAATGCAACTTCATTATAATGAGGGCCGAGTGCATAGGTGGGCAATGTGGCCCTCATTTCAGGCTAAACTTAGCACAGCAGAAGAAATATTACAGCTTTTCTGACCTTTTTGATACTAGCGTGCCACTAGTTCAACTAATTTTACCGATTTTGGCAACGCTTCATGCATCGGTTGCAGCCTCATATGTAACAATAGAGTTCTAAGAGAATGACTTAGTCAAACAGATCAGGTTCTTTCCTCTAGTGACCCTTTACGTATGAAAGTTCTTAATGATGGCACTATAGGGAAAAACATTTTTCGCGTATTAGTAAAGCTCAATTTTACAATCCAGAAAGCGCGCCACTCTTACTGCAAGAAGACGCTTGGTAAGCAAAAAAACACGCGAAGAAAGTATGTGTGTGGAGACACCATCTTGACATTCCCGCACCAAACATTGCGACGTCATTGGTTTGAAGGAGTCTACAAGGTCATACGCAGCTGTTAATTGATAAAATAAAGCACATTGTCATCTGTGGGTGCCATAGACCTGTCATAGGAAGTTTCAGAAAATTTCATTAGGCTAATGTCGTGAAAATACGAAAAACACATTTTGAAATTAGTCCCGTTATGCGCAAGAACTTTGGCGAGAAATTTAAAAAAAGAAGTTTACTCTTTTTTTTTTCCCGCTATTATTGAAACTTGTGACATTAGAGTTCTCAGAGTGCACTCTATCAATCTAAACTGAGTCACTATTGCTCCTTAGTGTCCCTTTAAAATGAGACTTGTGTAAGCTCCGCTGCGTCGATGTGCATTTCCGTGCAACCAACTCACCTTGAGCGCCTGGAATACGACTTCGACGGGTCTTGCGGAGCGCACCGTGGCATTGTCCATCACCTTCCTCACTGTCGTCCTCAAACCGTCAAAGCACGTCGGCAACCCCACTGTCTGTATGCCAACATAGTGCAAGTCGCTAAACGCATCAATGCTACGCTTGTTCTGCTCGAACCGCTTCTTCAGTTCCTCAACGGCAGACTGGGCACCCTCTGGAATGCAACATGAAATGAAACTGTGTCAGGCCCAAAGCTATGCCTTCAGGTACAGTTTTCAATGTGTATAACGAACTTGAGAGTTCTGTGAAAAGTGGTCGTCGTAGAATATATTACTGTGCAACCCGTTGCGCTATAAAATATTCTATAAACTGAACTGACACAACGGACCTCATTGCACTGTAAAATTTGCACTAAATATTTTACAGCGCGACCCGTTGCGCTGTAAAACGTTCTACGAGTCAAACAGACACAACGGCCACCGTTGCACTGTAAAATATTCAACGATGAACATCCACCAACTTACCCAACTCACGAAAAGTGGTCGTTGTATACCGTACTTACTCATGTAATCCTTGCACACGCATAATTCTCGCATCTCTCGACATCACTAAACTAAAATATCATTTCATTTTTTCCTCGTGTAATTGTTGCACCCCCGAAAATTGCGGCAATAATGTTGTCTGCTAATTCCAACTACTGATGATGATAGCGTGCGCCGTCTGGCGCCATCTACTAAGCATAGAGGGTACTATTATTGCTTCAAAATGCAATCCAATCTAATTCAAGCCAAAGTGGCAAGTGCCCGTTGCAGCGTGATTTGTATGTTGTGTCTGTAATCTTGTTACGTTAGGGGTGATACGGAAGCTACACAGCTGCTTTCAAGTTGAAAGCGATTGATCATGCATTAAACAACGGCAACAGGGCCACCGGTAGGCCCTTCAAAGGAAACGAGTTTTGTGTCGCTACTGGTGACGACAGCTGAAAGCCACTAAGACGTTTTGAGCCTTCCGTGCGCCTAAGACTGAGATTGATGGTAGACCATTTCTACAGAAGGAAACTGCGGACGATTCTGGTAAATGGCCAACAGCCTAATACTGACTTGCTTCAATTACCTTTTGCGGACTCCTGTTGAGCGACGAACGCTACCGCTACGCGCGCAACGCCCATAAGGTTTGCGTACGGTATTCTAATTTTCAATTATTTGCTTACGCTTTGTGTCTCAAATACGGTAAATCTTTCCTTGTGTTGAACCTGTGCTTTTATTGTTGAGGTAAGTGTTGATTAGTACTTCTCAAAGCTTGCTGTTAGTTGCTGGCGTGAGAATCCCGACTTGCAGCCATGATTTATGAAAAAAAGAAAATTGAGTTGTCTTTATCACTCAGTACGTTTTCATGGAAAGTTTTCCACGTGCGATTCTCGCATCCCCCAACTTTGCCTCTGTTTCCCGCCAAAAAAAGTGCGAGGATAATGCGAGTAAATACGGTAATAGTACTTTGTTGTAGATGAACTCGCCCATAAAAATGTGCACTTGGCAACCAAGCCTTTCTTTTTCCTTTTCCTACAAATTTTTCTTAAAATCTGCCAATTAGGCTTGCACAAATAGTCAATTTTAGGTTGAAAGTAAATTTGATGGGAATACAGCCCATGCTCATTATAACGGACCAGTGTACAACACATTTTCAGACACAACTTACCATTATTCAGCCTAAATTTGGCGTGTGCATCAAATTATTAGAACAAACGTCACTTTCAACAAACCCAGAAACAACTGGCTATCAGCTACAGTGAATGAAATTAGTGGCATTTTTCTTTGAAATTAGGCGCATAAAGCATACGTTTGCTGTGTTGACACGGACTGACAACAGATTTGACTACGCCACTCTCTGCGCGCCATGGAGGAAGGAAAGCTGAGGAGAGGTCCTTAAATACAAGCTGCAGAGCGAAAAGTGTGGCAGAGTCGCTTGCTTTTGCAGGGAAGTTGTGAGATTCCACAGGTCACGCCGTCATCTCGTCTCGTCTGAATCACCACTCGTATGACCGCGTTGTTGAGAGCCCGCTGGAGTTTCGAATGTGCATTTTTATGCAGCTGTTGCACTTCAAGGATATTGCAATATGTTAGAAGCCTACAGTGAGCGTTGGTTTAGTTCATATTTTTAGTTCATATTGCTTGCGCTCGAAAGTGGTAGTTATTGAAACTCGCGACCACTTTTTTGAAAATGGTTGACGCAGCAGCTTCGCTGTTTTCCTTCGGCACTGTGCTGTTGCGTGCCTCGGCAATGAAGGCTAGCCATTCCCATGAACGGCGATCCCAACTACTGGGAAGCAGTACGTAGCCCTCTGTGCTTGCTCACCGAAGCTTGCCGAATCAAAAATTAGACGTGCCTGCCTGACACAGTAAGGCGACTTCTTGTTATTGCAATTATATGAACAAGCTCGGCTAGATTAAGCCGCCGGCGTCGATCTCACTCACCGTATATGTATACATATCTATATATATGAAAACCCAAGAAAGAGAAAAATACCAGAAAAAAAAAAAAAAAAGACTCCGGTGCGCAGAAACGAATGTAGGACCCCCGCGTCGTGAATACGAGGCGTTAACTACTAAGCCACCGAGAGGTACCTTTCAAAGTTAAAACGGCTAGCTATTCCCATCTACCACTTACCGTTGTTGGAGGGCGTCTCGGGGGGGGGGGGGGGGGGGGATTATCGTGTTTTCAGCATTATCAGCAAGATGGCACAGCGGCTTTCATCTCTCACGGGTACTTTGGCGCGTGCAGAAAATAAGCAAGTTTACGCTCGATCGCGGGCCGTTATCTTGCAGTGGGGAGAATCATACGTCTCGGCTAGCCTTAGGGTTTCGTCAGAATGATTCTGTTGTAGTTACCGGGCGCACAGGGTCACTGCAATCATTGCACAGCTTCTGTTTGCGAAAAAGGCACGCTTTTTAGACACAGTGAAGTAACAACTGAGATGCTTATTCGCATTCATCTCTACTTATGAGTACGTTTCGTGCGTCACTTGTGCGTGAGAAACGCGGGGACCGTTTCAATATGCTTATCACTCTGCGCGTGACCTTCGAATTTGTTGCTATCACGTTCACTTCTCCGCCTTTGTGGCAAAGCTGTGTCTTTTTTTAAATATCCCATCCTGTTTATGTTTTGCGCACGATAACCTCCATCGTTGGCCAAATTATTTTTCATATGATTGCAGTCGACTGACCCACGCTGCTACGAACGATACTGGTGTGCACCGCATCGTGACACTCACGGTTACCGAGGTGCTTCATCTGGCTATTTTAAATAGCAAGATTAAATCGCTATTGCATTGTGTTTCGTACCCCAAACTTACTGTCTCTACCGAAGAAAACAGCTTGTCTGGGACAACTATCCAACCGATTCGCGCCATTGTTCTCTTGCATTCGATGTATTAAACACGAAGTGCAAAGCTGCAAGTTTAATGTAGATGCACAATATAAGCTCTAATGAGGATGCGAATGGCACACAGGCCCTATACAAGCGTGTACTGCAGAACATTTGCTCTCAATCAGCACAAAAATTTCGCTTCTCATGCTCGTCTATCAGATGGCAACGACACTGTCGCTCGGCACCTTTGACATCAGTTTGCGTGGCTCGCCTGCCTTTCATAGGTGCCAGTTGCACATGCGCGAGCAGCCACAGCGTGAACGACATTTCGAGGGGGAAAGTTCTCTACTTTTGCCTACCTCTGGCTTCACGAAATGCGATGCAACGGCCTCTCTTCAGTATTCCTTCCTCTATGCTACGCGCTAATGCCTCGATTATCTTACCGTATTTACTCGATCCTACCGCGCCCTCGATTGTAACGCGCACCCGATTTCCACGACGAAAAAAAAAAAAAAGTAATACATCGATTGCAATGCGCACCAATTTTTCTCGTTGGCCCGCACGATCACACCACTCGGGAAAACGACTCTTTTCTGGAGCGTCTTCCGTTTAAATATGAGGTACGGGGGAAGCTTGTGCCCATCTGACGTGCAACGGACCATTGCCGTCACTCTAGTTTTTTTCGTGGCCCGATGTCAGCACACGAACTTGCTTCGCGCCCTTCTCCTCGACGGTTGTGGTGCCAGGCATGTCGAATTAAAGGGGCGTCTGATCGGCATTCCCGATTTGCCCAAGCAGGTAGCTGTTGTTGTGCTGCAAGTTTAGGACGAACCTCTGAAGACTGTGAAGCTTTTTTTCGTACTCCTCCGGCAATTTCCGGCATATGCCCGTTCGTTTTCGGAGGAAAAAGCCTTTCCTCTTCATAAAGTTAGTTAGCCAGCACCTGCTTGCTTTAAACTGGCTCCGCATTAGCCCTTTTTCTAAGGCTAACTGCATAGCTTGCACTTGGAACAGTTCTGCCGTCACGGGCCGCTGCGCCGCTCACTGCTTAATTACATACTCATCGAGCAGCTCTTCAATTTGTGGAAACCGACCCTGCTGTGGTCCACTGAAGCCTTTGCGTGAATCTTTGCTGTCGACAATATTCTGCTTTTGTTTCCGCCAGTCCCACACGCACGTTTCGGGAACTCCGAACGACAGCGATGCGGCCCGATTTACGTCCGTTTCGGCACACGCGATGACTTTTCTTTTGAAAGCGGCATTGTGGTGCACTCGTCGAGTTTTTGGAGTCGGCCCTACCATGCCGTCGATGCTAATGCACTACCAGATGACGAACTCCTCAGCACACGTACAAAGTGCCGCACATGGGAAACACATAGGCAGAAATGGCCGACGCGCCATGCCGACGCACGTAGGGGGCGGCCATTTTGGAAGTGTCGATGGCAATAGAATGACCGTATTCATTTTTTTTTTCGTACTCGATTCTAACGCGCATGCGATTTATGAACTCCCTTAACTGGAAAAAAGGTGCGCGTTAGTTTCAAGTAATTACGGTAAATTGCGGCTGGCAACACTGGTGGCTTTCGGCCAAGTCAAGCCCTTATCCAAGCCAATCTGAGGACACAGCCGCTTGGTCAAAACGGCCAATTCAGTGAAACAACTACACTGCTCGCCGCATCTCTCCACAGTCAGGTATGACTTCACAAGGCATCTGCATCTACGCTACCTGCCCACACACTTAAGACCGGCCTGACCTTCCAGCGTAATACTCATTGGTTAGTAACAAATACTGAGATACCGAATTGTGCATACCACCAGCAGCGAGCGGCTTGGTGTGCATCGTCTCGTGGAAGATAATTACAGCGGGCCCCAACGCCGAGATGGGTTTGTCGAGCTTGCAGCGTTCCTTGAGTGCCTTGAGCTCGTGCGCAAAGTGGCTGACGTAAGCTTGAGAGGCGTCCCCGAGAAACGTGAACAGGTCCGTGGTGAGCCGCTCGGCCCGCGTGCGGTAGATCACTATGTCCGAGACGGCCAGCACCTGAACGGAGAACCATCACGTAAGTGCCACAGGTTGGGCCAAGCACCGACCTGGCACATCATAAAAGGGCACTGCAGAAGATTCTTAAACAGCCACAGCAATGAGGTTCATGCCTAATTAATGAGAAGAGGAGGTAATTGGCCGTATCAAACCTGCCAAAGTCGAGATACCAGCAGAGATTCATGAATAATATGAAAAAACTGTAAAGAACTGTTCCAAGGAAAATTTGCGATGGGGCTAAATGCATGAAGTACCAGGTGTCTGTCTCTTGTGAGGAAATATGGCAAGGAAAATTTGCGATGGGGCTAAATACATGAAGTACCAGGTGTCTGTCTCTTGTGAGGAAGTATGGCAAAATCGTAGCCCGAGGCAGACAAGTCTGCGGCATAGCAATTGTTTGACTGATATGTGAGGTTTAACATTCCAAAACCAAAATATGATTATGAGAGACGCCATATCGGAGGGCTCCGAAAATTTTGACCACCTGGGGTTCTTTAACGCGCACTAAAATCTGAGCACACGGGCCTACAACATTTCGGCCTCCATCGGAAATGCAGCCCTCTCGGCCTGGATTTCATCCCGTGACCTGCGGATCAGCAGCCGAGTACCTTAGCCACTAGACCACTGTGGTGGGGCGGCATTGCAGTTGAATCAAAGCTGCAAAGCACATTACTAGAAAACTTTCCTGACAGCCACTATGCTACTGTGCCGAGAGAATCACTGTCACAACTACTGTGCTAAGAGAATGTTCTAAGGCTGAATAATTACTCTATGCAGACAATCTGTGTTGGCTATCAGTGTGGGTGGTTATTACTGGGTAATGAGCACAACAATTTGCACCCTGCAATTCATAGATATGAAAATTTAACACAGTGGCACATTCGTGAACGAAGAGGCACGGCAAAGGGGAACAAATTACACACAAATCTCAATATAACGATCCCAAATATAACGAAATATCAGTTAAATGAAGCAAATGAAAAATAGCCTTGCAACAGATATAGTGTTAAAAATAAACATTTATAAGAAATTTTCGGTTATAGCAAACTTATCTCATGTAAAATGCAACATTGTTATGATGAGGACCGAGTATTACAGTGCTGCTTCATTGCTCAGCTTCAATGAACTTCCATTACAAAGTTATGTAATTTAATTATGTAGGTTTAATGTCCTAAAACCTTTAGATGATTATGAAAGACCCTGTAGTGTATGGTTTTTGAGCCCCAGTAGTGAATTTTTGACACCAGGGATTCTTTAACGTGCACCTAAACCTGAGTGTATGGGTTTCTAGCACTTTGCCTACACATCAAAATGTGGAAGCTGCAGCCGGGTTCGATCCCATCACCACCGGGTCAAATGTCGAGCACCACAACTACTAAAACAGCACGGCCGGCAAGCCATTTCAAAGAAACTGTTGGAAGTAGCTGTCTTTCGTGCTGCTACCGTATTTAATCGCATAATCCTCACACTTTTCTGGGCGGAAAACTGATGCAAAGTTGGGGGGTGCGAGAATTACGCGGGGAAAACTTTCCACAAAAACGTACAGAGCGAAAAAGAAAACGAAGTGGCTGCAAGATAGGATTCTCATGCCAGAACAACAAAAGCACAGGTTCAAATCAAGGCAAGATTTATTTGAGACACAAAAGGTGTAATCAAATAGTCGAGAATTCGAATACCGTACGCAAAGCTAGTGGGCGTTGCGGGCGCAGCGGTAGCGTTCGTCGCTCAACAGGAGTCCACAAAAGGTAAGTGAAGGACGTCAGTAATGGGCTGGTGACCATTTAACAGAATTTTTCGCAGTTACCTTCTGAAAAAGTAAATTTTACCATCAATCCCAGTCTAAGGCACACGGAAGGCCCAACACGTCTTGGTGCCTTTCAGATGCCGACACAAGTAGTGTGCTGTCCCCTCTCGAAGAGAGCGGCCAGGAGCCGTGTTTGCCTTTCAAGTGCCGCCAAAGGCAGTCGGGGGAGACGCTTAATCCCTTAATAGGGGCTACTTCCACGTCTTGAAACCCCTTTTTCCTTTGTTATGGCCACTTTAAACGGGCGCCGCAAACGACCTTCAGAGCGTCATTTGTCATCTTCTCTGTCAGCTCACGGAGAGAATGAAAACACCGGTCGTCGACGGAAGAAGAAATGCCAAGCGGCGGGCAGACTCACCCTACCTGCCCGAGCAACAGCACCGCTTTTTTACGGGGGGACTTACTGAGTGCTTGTGAATGTTTGTTGAAATGTGACCCCAATTCCTGTTAATTAAAGTTACTTTTGTTTAAATGTTCACGAGTGTTCGACCGTTAACTGGCTGGATAGCGGACGCTTTGACCTGTCAAATGCGAGCTGCGAGACCAGCACAGTAAAAAAGCGCTTCAACTGCCATCGGCCGCCAACTCAACGTCCGCCGGCAATGGGATACGTCGCCACGGCAAGACCCCCGGTTGAACCCAGACACACGCCCATTGCAAGGATTTCATCGCCAAGGAGTTAAGCAGCTGACAGCAGAAGGGCAGCAACAAGGTGGGCTCATTTCATCTTTCGACGCTCAACGCGCAGCTCAGCACAGTACAAAAGCGCTTCAACTGCCATCGGCCGCCAACTCAACGTCCGCCAGCAATGGGATACGTCGCCACGGCAAGACCCCCGGTTGAACCCAGACACACGCCCATTGCAAGGATTTCATCGCCAAGGAGTTGAGCAGCTGACAGCAGAAGGGCAGCAACAAGGTGGGCTCATTTCATCTCTCAACGCTCAACGCGCAGCTTAGCACCATTTGTTTCACATACGTCCACTCCGAGACAAAACGTACAAGCAAGAATGGACCAGGACGAGCTGACGCATGAGTGTCCAAATGTCACACCACAAGATGAAGCTTCCGCATCAAACGTTCGGCCGCAAAGAAAAACAACCCTATCGACGAGGGCTAAAGAAATGTACCAAACGAACCGCGAAGAGCACTGCCGTAAACTCGATTCTGTTTGGGAAAACGTGGAGAGCGCTCTTCAGGCACTGTCACGCTCTAAGGGAGAACAGTTTACCGGCGCCAAAACGCAGCTTCGTGCAAGTTACGAGTGCTACGAACATGCTACCCCAGGATACTCAGCCTTTCTCGAGAAGGCGAAGACGCCTGAGGCCAGGCACGAATTACGGCTCCGACAGGTAATCGATGAAGACCGTGAGGCGATCGTGAGCAAAAAGTTACGAGAGGCTACGCCACAAGAACGCGACAAGGCACATAAACAGCATCGCAGTTCTTTCTATCGGTTCACTCAAGAGCTTCCTCGCGATCACGACGATCAGGCTCCTCCACGATTAGCCTGGCTGCTGTGCAGGCCCGCGCGCAAGCAGAGGCCGTCAAAGCAAGAGCTCAGTTTGGACGTAAAGAGGCCGCAATGCGCTTAGAAAAGGCAAGAATTGAGGCCGAGCTTGAGGTACTACAACATGAAAAAGAGGCAGCTGCTGCAGACGCGCAGGCAAGTGCACTCGAGGCAGCTGTGGAACGGGATGGCAGGGAGTGTGTGCGCCCACACCCACCTTTAGACCGGACACTACGGGTTCGGAGCTACATCACTGAGCAAGCCGCCATACGTGATGCCGAGCTTGCGTCTCTTCGGGTGCCTGTTGTTCATCCGGGAAGCCAGAGCTTGGAGCATGCCGAAGTAACCAACCACCTCCCGAACTTCAGTGACTATCACCAGCCGCCTGCGTACACGCCAGCACCTAACAGTTCAAGCTCAGAGCTTGCCGGCGTCCTTAAATTCCTGTGCCGCAAGGACCTTGTCTCTACAGGACTTACGAAGTTTGATGATCGACCTGAGAACTTTCGAGCTTGGAAGTCATCTTTCAAAGGCGTCATCAGAGATGTAGGCCTTTCTGCGCAGGAAGAGCTCGACCTTCTAATCAAATGGCTTGGTCCTGAGTCATCGCATCAAGTTCGAAGATTGAAATCTGTTCATGCGGATGACTTCTCGAGGGGCTTAAACATCGTGTGGAAACGGCTCGACAACACCTTCGGACACCCTGAGGCAAAAGAGCGCTTCGTGCACTTCATGAAAGAATATAAAAGAAGGCGACGTCGTGCTCATCAGGGACAAAGAAGCAAATCGCAACGATTGGCCCATCGGCGTTGTCACCCAAAGCCTGCCCAGTGCGGACGGAATGGTGCGCAAGGTGGAGGTGAAGATTGCAAGGAATGGTGCAATAAGGAAACTCTGCCGACCGATATCGGAAGTGGTGCCCTTGTTTTCGCCATCAACAAACTGTGGCGTCTAACAAGTAGACACCAGACGGGGAGTGTGCTGTCCCCTCTCGAAGAGAGCGGCCAGGAGCCGTGTTTGCCTTTCAAGTGCCGCCAAAGGCAGTCGGGGGAGACGCTTAATCCCTTAATAGGGGCTACTTCCACGTCTTGAAACCCCTTTTTCCTTTGTTATGGCCACTTTAAACGGGCGCCGCAAACGACCTTCAGAGCGTCATTTGTCATCTTCTCTGTCAGCTCACGGAGAGAATGAAAACACCGGTCGTCGACGGAAGAAGAAATGCCAAGCGGCGGGCAGACTCACCCTACCTGCCCGAGCAACAGCACCGCTTTTTTACGGGGGGACTTACTGAGTGCTTGTGAATGTTTGTTGAAATGTGACCCCAATTCCTGTTAATTAAAGTTACTTTTGTTTAAATGTTCACGAGTGTTCGACCGTTAACTGGCTGGATAGCGGACGCTTTGACCTGTCAAATGCGAGCTGCGAGACCAGCATAAGTAGCGAACACAAAACTCATCCACTCCGAAGGGCCTACCGGCGACACTGTTGCCATTGTTTAGTGCATGATCAATCACTTTCAACTTGAAAGCAGCTATGCAGCATTCCTATCGCCCCATAACCCAACAAGATTACAGACACAAAATACAAATCACCCCACAACGTGCACTTGCCACTTTGGCTTGGCTTGGATTGGATTGAATTTCGGTGCAATAATAGTACGCTTGAAGCTTAAGAGATGGCACCAGATGGTGTGCGCTATCATTATCAATGGCTGGAACGAGCGAACGACATTATTGAGGCAGTTTTCGAGGGTGCGATAATTACTCGAGGAAAAAAAGGGATCATATTTTTGTCGGGCGATGTCGGGGGTGTGAGAATTGTGCGAGGATTGCGCGGGTAAATACGGTATCTACTGCATCCCCGAAAGAATGTTGGCAGCAACAATAAAATGACATGAATAGACACAGTGCAATAACACTTGCGGCGTGAACTTCTATATATTCGAACTTTTCCAGCATTTTAGGTTGCTTACAATGCTTTTGAAACAAGGTGAAACATAGACTTTTGTCGAGTTTGATTCGACACGACCGCGATTCTAGTACAAGTTCACCTTGAGGAGAAGTCTGGTGCGCTGGTTCTGGTTTTCCGCCACCCCCAGCAGCCCCTCGGTGTCGATGGTGAGCAAGCCATGCTCAGGACAGTGCGCCGCCCAGACACCGATGGTACATGACTCCTGCTGCGGCGACGTCTGGAACACCCTCTGACCGTTGTAGAAGGTGTGGTTCAGGGTGTGCGACTTGCCTTCGCCCGTGTTGCCGAAAATGGAGACCACCTTGGCGGGCGTGTCGGAGCTGCAGCCCAGCTGGGAGGCAAGCTCTGCGGCCGAGGACACCTGCGTGGGTGAAGCGTGCGGTCATACATACGGCGAGTCAAATCTTACGGCCGAATCGAACTGAATTAAGTTTACTTGCAACAAGCCTGTGAAGCTGGCCAGGCGATAAAAGCTGCAGTTAGGAGCTATAGGCAAACCTAGCCACCTTATACTCAATGCAGCTTCATAGCAAGCAAATAGATCGGACCGATGCATCTGAATATAGTATGCACAAGCTGTTAAGTTTAACACAGCAAACCATATTACGAGACATTTTCTCCAAGGGTAACAAAGAAGGCTAAGTAAATGAACATCAACCAGTTGGACAAGTATCTGAATTGTACAAATATATAGCAAGATTTTTTTTAAAGGCAGAACAAATCCAGTTAGCAGGGCTGTGCGAATAGCGAAGTTTCGGATAAAAAACAAATTCGAATATTTAAATGTGAGTGCGAATCAAATCGAATATTTCTAGAATATTTTTCAAATACTTCGAAGCAAAATTTCAAAAAAATATATTGGAGAGGATTAATACTTCGAAGTGAAATTGCAAAAGAGATGTTGGAGAGGATTCTTGAGCATATCTTTTGAGATACCAACATGAAAGTGTGCCTTTTGACCAGGTAGATGAATTGTCAGCAGGGTGGTGTTTCATACTTTTTTTTTTATATTAAGAATGACACAATGCCGAGGCCGAATTGCATTTGTGCACGATTTGGTGCAACCAAAATGTTGCTGACAACACTTTACACGTGGAAGGCAAAGACACTACTTCCTTAGCCTCTCTTTTCCTTTCAAATTTTGTGGAAGCCCAAATGATGTGATGGACAAGGGTCAGCATCCTTCCAAGTCTGTTCGAGTTTTAAATCTGCCTCGTAGATGTCAACAGACAAGAACATCTGAAATTTTCAATGCCAGAAATCTTCAGCGTCCGATTTTTCAGAGCTCTCGAATTTCAGGCCCCAAACAACATAACCGAATTTTAACATTTATCATCTCCATGTTGTAACCAGCGTTTTGTCAAGTCAATACATTTGAGATTGTAGCAGAGCCTGAAAGACAGTTTTGCCCCAGTACGAGTGTGTGATAGGGTTGAGCATATTAAAAAATCTCAAGGGACCACTGCCAATTGGACGTTGATTGTATTTGTCTTCGGAAAGTTCGAACAGTTCGAATAGCAAAATTCCAGCGCGAATCAAATTAATAGCAAACATTATTAAAAAAATCTGAAATCTGGAATATGTGATCACCTCTAATAGGTGTTCTTACCTTTTACTGCATTTGATTTGATAGTCTCCCTAAAGAAAACTGCCACATTTCGTATGCCTGGGAAAGCAGCATAGAAGTTCTCTAATACTGTTTACTCTGGTAAAAGAACCACTAGGTATAAAAGCTGTGCCTTTGAACAACCAGCCTGCAAGGTGACGTACATTTGGCTAAGAGATACACGGCCGTCCACTTATATTTGAGTAGGGCGACTGCTTAATATTTTATAAGATCTTACTGATGATAACAATTAAAGTTCTAGCCCCAAGAAGATTTCCAGTTCAATAAAAAAAAAACACCAGGTCAGTGTGGAACGCGCAGCACAATCACAGCGAAAGCTGGAAGAGCGGTCTTGCAGAGCCCTTTTTTAAACACCATTTGGGTAACCGCTACAAGCACACTTGCCCGGTAACCACTGTGCCATTAATTAATCATCATAATTTTTGGGTAGTAGGAAGGAATTCACTATGCCATCATTCAGAGAAGTGTGGTACCACCTACACAATAGCGAAACATCTTGAGCAATTTTTTGATGCTGTGGATGACAAAAAATTATACCTGAAGGTTTTGAAATGGTTTGGAACATTTGACTTCCCACTTGTTACGCAATTCCCGTTGTGTGATGCCAGGTTGTTCCTTTGCCATTCTAAAATGCTTAATTACTCATATTAATGCAATTCTGACATCAAGCCTGCCTAACGACAGTTTGCAATGAAGATTCAAGCATTTGTGTGGCTCTGTGGCAGAATACTGGGCTGGCACGCAGCAGAACTGGATTGAAATCCCATTGTGTTCGTGGCGTTTTTTTTCTTAATGACGTAGTTTTTTTTTCTTATTTTGCATGATAGCGGTTAGGGACAACGGCGGCGGTGGAAAACTACGGCGCACACGACCCTTGCTGTGATCTAGTAACAGCTTTGACTGAAAAAACTCTGTCCGAGCACAAGGACACGGCCAGGGCCTTACCTGGAGCACCTCCTTGTCATCAACAAGCAGAATGCTGGAGTGCGTCGTTTGCGGCTTGCACCCACCGCGGGTGTCGCTGATCACGTCTGGCTCATGAGACGTCGGCTCCATCATGGCTGTGCTGCTGTCCTCATAGGGCAAACTGCAATAAGGCTCAGCGGACAGGTACTGCTCTTCGTCGTCTTCGTCGACCGCCACCTCTGCTGCGGCCAACTTCACTTGTCGCTCGAGGTAGTAGCGGAAGCGAACCTGCCGAGCAGTGAACAAGAAATGATCGATGTATTAAGGGGAATCTTTATATGCCTTACCGAATGCGAGAAGTCACCGTCAGCAGCGTGCCAAGAAGAGTTGTGCAAAACAAATCGCCGTGATCGTCACCAAAATTTGTAATGTCATCGTGACATCACTATGACACTACCGCATGACATTGTTGCTTGGTCAAAGGGGCACGCGATGACAGACATTGCAAAACAATGTTCAGTCTGGAGAGCTTGGAGGCCGGATTTACTCAATCAACTGAGAAGAATAAAGAAGATGTCTCTTGCATTTTAGTTGTTTTTGGCAAATGTGCAATTATTGTTTTACGCTCTTTTTACAGCATTGTAGAGGGGAGAGGCGATAAGGAAACAAAAATAAAACACTTGATATGCCAATCTTTGCGAATTACACACAACTTAAAAATAGATATCTGATTCAGATCACTAAAACCATGCTCGATTCTGTCATTATATGCAGTGACAAGTTCTGGCCGCCAGTCAGAGAGAGAGAGAGGTTTACAGAAAGGTCGGTTTGAACATGCTTTATTACAGAAAGGTCGGTTTGAGCATGCTTTAGCCTGCTCTTCTACACTGTGGGAGAGGAACGAGAAAAATGGTAATAAATGGCGACGGCAAGTTAGGGAACCAAGTACTACTTACAGTCCCGTGAAGTTGGCGCAACGCTATAGCCATGCAGTCAGTAAAGTGGCTTGTAGAAAAGTGATCACCGCTCTCGCGACCGCAGTTCATTGTTGGCATCAGGCGAAGGACCGCACACAACTTAATCTATTATGAAATTGTGCAGCAGCGAAAACCACTCTGGTGAGCCTGCTGTCAGCCTTTTTAAAGGGATACTAAATAAAACTGTTGCCGCCAAGATTTTTTTACAAAATTGTAAGACTGGGTCATGAAATCGATGGAGACAACCTTCATTCCAGATGGAAACTACAGGAAAACAGTGAATTTAATGTGTTTGTCACAAACTGTAGTGTCTAGCAGCCGCGCCCTGAACTATAGGAGGTGGCGTTTGGCGACGTCATAAACGCCTGAAGCAGGCAAGCCAACAATGCCAGCCGTCACCTGCGTCTGTCGACTTGCTCAACTCCCCCCCTTCGATTCCCAGAACCGATATGAACAGCACCGGCAACGGACAATGCTCCTGGCTTGGGTAAAGAATCAGGGCCTCTGCGGAAGGGGGAGAGTGAACACGAAAAGGAGGGATGGGACATGTGCATCCTGCATGCTCCTCAGTGATTGTGAAATCACGGCTCGCAGGCAGCTGCCGTACACTGACAATCTATCAAAAATACAGCCAACTGTTCAAAAATACGGGAAATTATTTCTGTTTATCAGAACAGTCGCATCTCCAATGTAGGATTTCCAAGTTTCATAAGTTCTTCCAATTTTTGTTCAGTATAAAAAAAAACGAAAAAAAAACAAATACCAATCTCGTGGTCTATGCTTTTACTGGCAAGAATCTATGGAAACACCTTATTTACTAGCCATGAAGCCACATTTGCTGTTCACTTGGAGTTTTAATTAATAAGGTTCGACTGTACATCCTCTGCGAATTCCATCAGAAACGAAGAAAGCAACACACCTTGACGTGGGCAAACCTGCGGCGCAGCAGGTGTATCTGGTAGTCGCAGGCGTAGCAGAGGCTGCGCTCGCAAGTGTGACAGCGGATGTCGGCGAGGTTCTCGCCGCGGCAACTGAAGCCCTCGCACAGCAGATGAGGTTCGGGCTTGACCACCGGAACACGAGGCCGGTGGTCACGGAAACGGGACTGTTCGTGGAGCACTAGCTCACAGCCCTCACATTGGTTCGTGTCACAGTCGAGGCAGAAGTATAACGCGCTGCAAGAAAAATGCCAGATGAAAGAAAGAAAAAAAAAACCAGATCACGAACTATTGAGAGGTTCCTTGCACAGGTTGATAGAAACAACACATGCACAAACACATCCATGATAACAATACACACACAACAAAACACACACACACACCTTGCAGGCAGTTCTGTGAAAGTCTCAGTTCCATTCTTCTCACCGCTGAAAGAAGTACGCTTAAAGTTGATATAATGAACCCTGATATAACAAAATATCGGTGATAAAGTAAATGAAGAATAGTCTTTCAATAAACATAGTATTGAGAAAATACTTTTATAACAATTTTTTAGACATAACGAACTTATTTTAATGCGAAGTCCAATTTTGTAATAATGAGGTTTCAGTTTAGTTGGCTGTACAGTTGATACAACATAAAACGACTAAGAGAGCCCCGGTGTTAATGATGTCAGAGCGAGTCAGTGCGATTACACATGCAAGATGCGCAAGCATGCTTAACAAGCAATACAGTCCCCCTAGCACACATTATTTAAACTGTGCAGTGACATAAATGTCCACATAACAAGAGATCATCAGAAATATGCGACGCTAACATAAATGACAGGCCTACAGTGAAAGGTAAGTATAAATGTCCTAGTTTACATCTATTTCACAAAGTTCTCACTCCCGCACAAACCTGGTCCTACGTACTTCACTAACGCGGTGTCAGCAACTGACTGTGTACTAACCACAAGCAGTAGGTGCAATATTTCACAAGCGATTGACAGGACAACCACCACATTTTACTATTCCACTGTCGGCTGCAACTGTTCCTCGCATGTGCTTGCAACACGTCCGATTTTAAACAGGCACACTAGAGAAGTGCACTATAACTTTGGATAAAAATCAGTTTCACAGCTATCCTAACTGCTTTAATTTCACACAGCTTGATTGCTAGAAGATAAAAATACCTAGCATTTATCCACTGAATATGAAACAGTCCGAGTATGATGCATTATCAATGAGGGCAAGTCTTTGTGACGATGTCTGCACGAGCCTTAAGATGTGCCAATAATCCCCACACGCAGATATCCCATGCCATAGAGTGAGCTACCAGCTTTTTCTGCAACTACAATGAATAATGAAAAATGTGACTGGAAGACCGTAAGACGGTGCCCGGAGGTGTTTGTGGAGGTCCACGCTGGACGTACCGAGAACGTACCCTTCACTCTGAGGAAATGGGTGTGGAGCAAGAGTCGTGCTGACCAATCTCTGGCCTGAAACACACCATCATGCAATCAGGAGAAAAAAAGTGGCAGCCAGAAAAGAACCAAATAGAAAGCAAAAAAAAAAAAAGGATAGCATGCATTCTTTGTAGATTAAGTATTGCAGCATTATTAGATACGTGCAATGCATTTTCGGAGAGAAGGAAGACAATGCGGTGAAGAGAAAAGAAATGCATTCATTCTGCCTTTAGGCTAGGCAGGCACCACTCCAGGATAACTGACATACTGGTTGTCACCTTTTGGGTGCTTTTCTGAGCACAAACAATTAAATTTCTTTTATGGGTTAAACAATAGTTGGCTTCAATTTGGATGTTATTTATCAGCAGCAGGCCACTGAACATTTCACAAATATCAAAGTCTCAAAATTGAAACAACAGCCGGTATGTATGCTCGTTGCCACGAAATTTCATAAAAATGCTATTTTGATGACCTGAAAGTGCCCTTGTAAAGCAAAGTTAGTTTACCGCACCGATTCCAATACACACACCTCGGGAATGGTTTTCCGCAGTATCGCCTCTGGAAGTCTGTCGCCGTCCTTTGACAACGCCTTACGGTCAACATTAACGCCCTAGCAACAGTAGTTTAAAAAGATTTCGACAAAACAAAATTAATGGCCTTTCACGCCACGAACGGTTGATGTAACTCTCGGAGGGTTTAACTGCAGCGCTCTTGGATTGAAAGTAGAAAACTATGAGCTAATGAATGTCTACACTCTCATTTTCACCATCTGCAGTTCGTGCCACATTGGCTTATTTCAATTGAAATGCTTCCATTAGAGCGATCATTATTGTTGGCAGGCAAATTTGAAACGTAGCATCACTACTTCAAGCGTTTTTAATTGTCGCGTTTCAAACCACGAGCGAGATCATCACTAACATAGGAAGCTTCCCATAAGGTACAAATTCAACACGTTCCCTGCATCGCGAGTCACCAGTTGGTCACGGGCTACGGCCGCATTGGCTTGCTGATGCGAGAATTTTGTTTTAAACACGAATGCAGAGGTATATTTCTTGGTGCAAGAGGTTATAAATAATCAGAAGAAACTTTTTTCTTGTGTCAGATGTTATGACCAATCGCTGACCCGCCGGTGGGTCATGACGCCCCTGGTAGATACGCTGAGAGGCCCGCCAGTGGGTCACTCGGCACATAAAACGTGACCTGAAGAAAGCTTGCCGCGACAAATGCATTAGAGGACCCCTGACACAAAATTCAGAAACTCGAGTTGCTTGTGTTGTTTGATAGTCCTGCATGCGGAGCCCCCTCTGACCGATTATTAGTGACCAGCATTGCCTAGAAAATATTTTCATTTCGTTTTAAAGTACGGGTGCATGCCCTTCCGAGTATTTATGTAAGATTGACATTTTCTGTGGTTTCACGTAGACACGGGCTCCCCTTGAGACGTTGCAGAGCTCAAGAACATTTGCAGGGCCCGCACCACACCCCGGGTGCGACTGGCACCCGGCGAGGACTATTGTTTGTCACCCTTCTTGCTCTGTTATCGGGCTGCTCTCAAGGGAGTTAAGGCTGCTTACGCCCGAAATGCTTTTCTTTTTCCCGAGTGGGACACGCTCAAAGCACCCACATCATTTTATTTTTCACCGCCAGCGGGTCACCCTATTAGAAAACGGTGCGTTTCAGCGCCACCAAAGTTTTAGCGCATGTAGTCTCAGGGCGCTAGTTTCTTAGGCTATTTAGGTGGGTGTTTCAAACTGACCCAAAATTACTCTGAATTAACACTGCCAGCATTAATTATACAGTGTCTTAGAGCATTTACGATATAATTTCAGCATTACCAGATGCAAAGCTACAAATTACTGTAAAAAACTCGCAAACGAAATTTCCACTGTCAGGGGTCCTTTAAGAGCAGATGGGAACCCGAAGAATAAAAATAAATTTTTGGAACACGAGTTGTCAGTGAAGCCAATGTTTCAGCAAGCAGTTTTGTCTTCTTTAAGGCTGCAAAAACATAGTTTCACCAAGGTTGCAGTTCTGAACAATACAAGACTGCTCGTCGAATTGTTGGTTTCAGCAATGTCCCGTGTTCCACAGATCTGTCAAAAGAAGCTTCACTGTTTTCAAGATAAATAATGTGCAAGGTCACCTAGGACTTCGTCCGTTGCATGTAAGTCGTTCGGCACAAGTTGGCCTAGCAGAGCGGGTGGCTGGGTGTGGCGCTTTGCTGCCCTGACTAGAGTGGGTGCAAGTCGTCGGCGCCAGCTGGGTCATTGGAGGTAGCGCTGCCACAGTGACGACTCACGCTTGCTGCCAAAGTTCCCGGCTTCCATGGAGTTTGTCCTGCACAGAGTGTTCCTGTCCATGTATGTCGGTATCCCAGATGCACACAGTAACGAAATGTGCACGGTTTTTCCAAGAATTCCAAATAAAAAATAGTCTTTGATGGCCTCAGTACGCCAGATTGAACCTATTCGTATTGTGGAAGGCAACTACAACTGACGAACAGAGATGTTCAAAGTAAGAGCGTAAACATGCAGTCTGTTACTTGCACTGGGGTTTAATCTCCCGCAGACACTGCGAAATCTTGTCAACATGTAGAAACGACACACACGCTGCAAGAAAACAGGGAAGATTTTTTAACAGCAAAGGTAACTTCAGTCAGTGCCGTGTCTTATGAGCTTCCTTTCATGCAGTGCATTACTTTGCCCTCGGTTGTCTCACGATCTGGCAAAAGACCGTGGTATCCAAAGCATGTGGCCTTCAAGTTGAAACCTAATATCAGCCGAGCAGATTTATGTTAAAAGGGTTGTTGTTCTTGAACACACTGCAATTGGAAGTGTGTTGTTGCGATTCAGTTGCACAGAATTGCATCAACATCCTTTGACACTATCCGGCCTAAACTAAGAGCACGATGGTGGTCAACGTCTTTTTTTTTTTTTCCGCAAACGGCACAGGTGCCTAAGCCCCAGCCGGAAACCCTGTAGTCTGTTTCAATCCAGTGCAGCTTCTGAAGAATACCCGTAAAATTCTGCCTCCCTTGTGCCATCTTCAACTTGTCATCTCGAAGCGCTCTTACAAGCGGCATTGTGTTCGGCTGGTTGAAGAGGAGTGGTCGCCCCGCATTCGGCTGGTCCTCTCGATCGCTCTCGTTTCTCATTGAGCGCCCTGAGCTGCTTCAAGCCCTTTCGACAGAGCTGTGCGAGCACTTCCGAACAGGGGATCCCAAGCAGCGTGGTGGTTATGGCGGCATCAAATCAAGTGATAAGGTCGTCTGGTATCCATGCAGTTTTGCCAGCATTTAAGCATTGAGTTGACGCCCTCTCCTTTGTCAACCTACCTGAAGACCAGGGGCGAAAGATACGATGGTGATGATGATGTAGGCCGTGCCTGCGACAAGGACTTCACCCAGCCGATCGTTCCCTTGTTGACGGCTCGTTTCATCCGCACGTCCGCCATTGTGCTTCAGAGCGCGAAAAGCTTTGGCTCGGCTCCGGCACTGCTTCTACTAGAAAACAAGTTTTCGCTGCAGACACGTGGTTCCTCCTGTTTCGATTTTCTTCCAACAACGAGTTTGACGTTCAGCTCAAGCATTTGTACTCTGCCTCAGAGTGCGAGCAAAGCCGGATTCGTTCGCCTCTGAGCCTGAGGGCACAGGCGATCAGTCGAAGATACCATAACATGCCTGTTCACTACACTAGTTGCCCTTATAATGAACACTGTGCCACTGTGGATGCCGTAGTCAACACTTTCTCTTACGTGAACTTCAACACAATATTGTCAAAAAAGGATTGTAGCAACCGTGGTTTACAAATGTGCCAAAGACACCCTATATGGTCGAAAGCCTTTCTAATGCTACCCATTCAGGTATTGCTCTCAAAAGACTCTGGCACATGCTAGCATGATGCAGAGTTGTGACATTCTTACGCAGCTGCACCCAGGAATGCTTTGTACACTGGTAGTACCAGACATCGCTACTTATCTGCGTATTGCGCAAACAAATCGCTCTATCCTCAAAGGGCACCTTGCTCGTGATGCAACTCATCACTGCAGGGGGGGCTACTACAGCCAACAACAAAAGACAAATTTCTGAAAAGTCATCATCATCACTGCAATCCCCAACAGAGATCAAAATGGGAGTGCAGCGCTTTGACCTGGATAAATGTTACCAACCCAGAAGCTTAATGGCCGCTGTACGGGCTTATTACAAGCACCTGTATTAACATGCTCCCCAATACAACTAAGACTGTGATTAAAAGTTTTAACAAAGCTGACATTCATTTCCAAGCTCTGGTTCAGCTTCTGAAAGCTAACATTTTTAGGCTGTCAATAAGCATGACGTGCACATTCACTGACCTACGTTGCTAAAAGTTCAGTTGCTACACAATGCCATTCTATGCCTCCCTCTGCACCCTTAGTACATGCTGTTGCTGCCAAGTTAATTTTTTTCAGACAGCCTTAAGGCCTTTCACGCCAGCCTGGTATTTAACTATTAATATATGACATTAAAAGCTGTACTCTACAGTGCATCAGATGTCAAAAAGCAAAACTTGTTGTTGGGCTTGTTGGTACATGCAACGCCTCTTAGAAAAACTATGCCTGGAACGTGGCTCTCTCTTCAATTGAGAGCTCGCTGCCAGCACAAAATCTCGGAGGCCATGCCACCTACCGCGTGTTGCGACCGTCCGCCGCCTCCGTACAGCTCTGTCACGTGACATTACCGTATCGCTTTGTCACGTGACGTCACAGCTGCTCGGAGGCAACTGTGAGAGCATTGCTGTGTACGCAGTGGGCGACCGCCAAAGGCATATGCCTTCGTACCAAAGGGGGAGGGTAAAATCCGAGGGTAGGGCGGCACGTTCGCGGCTCACGTTCCAGGCACAATTTTTGTAGGAGGCGTTGGTACATGCTTACTGAAATACAAAATTGATGTGTAACCATCAAGGAGGGACTCTAGACGAAAAAGAAAAGGGTGTCCTTTTCTGCACAGTCAGTCTTTCCTTGATGTTTACGAGTCTTTGTGTTTTAGTAACCAGATCTGTCGTCGGCAATCTCCTGCATATGCACGCCCAACATTACTGAAAAGCACCACCGAGACAGATCATACAATCTTAACATATCCAACAGAGCAGACGGGAGTTAGAGTTTCAAGGCACTACAGTGCACTTGCACAGTTCTAAAGTGCATGGGTTCTACAAACGGTTTCTACTGAAGCTACACATTTTTAGGCTCATTTGTTGACAGATCATTTGGTTAAAACCTGCTTTTGCGAGCTGCCTTTGCACAAGAGCAGAGCGGATGCCTATTACCACTAACTTGGGCTGCCAGATGATGATTGTCAGGCTGTTCGCCTTTAGCCCTTTGCCCCTGCAGTGAGCTCTGTATCTGGCTTACTGTAAATAAAAAATACTACTACTACTACTACTACTAATGCATGTGCTCTGAAATCATTACTCAGTTTGTAAACATTTTAGGACAAAAAGGTTCTCGGGCTACTGTTCTCACAAAAGGTGTCAAGTCCCCTGCAAATATGGCGCCAAATAGAATATGACGACTGGTCATATTGTCAGGTCAACTTGAATAATTCCTACGAAAGATAATGATTTACACAGGCAATATTTAACACAGAAAGGAACTAAAGACTCTTAGCCACTGAGCTGGTAATGCAGATGCAGCATAAAAACTACTACAGCCTACAATGCCCGTGACAGTCACTCATTCCCCAAGATACACTGCATCAAGAAGTCATGCCTGTGTTGGCACTGTACACACAACTATCGGATATCTGCGACACAGAAAACCTTTGCGCTGCAAGACAGGGTAACTCAACACCAACCTGCAAATTTGGCGCCACTTTCGCTTTACGTGCCGCCTATAGTGTTCCACAAGATCTGCTTACGCAGCACAAAAGGAAGATAACGGTGCAGCGACATCAAACCTATTTCATCTAAACTGAGCGCGGTAAAAGAAAAAAAGAAAATAAACAGTAACAAGCACAAAACCGCGCCGTAATGTGATGATGACGCAAAACGGCGCAACGTTTCGCGAAAACGGACCATTGCCCCGCCACGGGCACATTTTCAGGGCTCTTTCCAAGAGATACCGAAATTTTTAAACTGCTGTGCAAGCACGCGAAACTGTACCGTAAAGACAGTTGATCTTGATAGTTAAGCTGCCGCACTGATGGTTTGCGCAACCTGGCGAGCCTGTCAACAAAGACGGCCTTGCTGCGATGAGTCATCACACACCTCATGATCCGAGAAGCTAAACACCGCTCCTCCCGACAAGTGAGCTAGATCACGCCGCTTTTCGAGACTTTCTGTAATCTGCGATTTGAAAAAAAAAAAAGCGAGGTACGTGACGCTGGCTCATTTACGAGCTGCATGACATACCAAGAACTGTTTTTCTTTCTTTTCGCAGAGGTAACAAAAACCTCAAGGCGCAAGCGCAAGATTATCGCACCGTGCATAGGCCTAGATAAAGCTGAAAGGAGGAAGAAAAATGCTTTCTCTGAATGTCGAATATTGACAGCATACACGGGTGCATCCGTCCACAAAGCGCTAACGCTTCGATAGTTGAGTAAATCGGCACGGGTGTTTTGGCGAAGAAGCACCAACCTCGCGGAAGTGGCGCCGTTGGCTCCGTCGTCGGGAAGCGTCACAGTCTAGACGAGAAACGGGGGCCTGACACCGAAGTCCAAAGCTACGCTTTGCAGCTCGAGACTCGTGCAATGGAATCGGTAAGTACAGTTTTTGGATACGACGATATATTGCACGCGCGGGAGGGCGATGCACAGCTGTTTTTCACGACCATCACAAACACGTCGGGCTGGATTAGCGATCGCTGCGCCGCCACAGAACACCTAACAGTGAAGGCAGGCTTTTCTCAAGGTCGTTTTACAAAAGGAAAAAAAAAAGTACCTTTATAATCGCAAATAAAGCCATGTGAGCGTGATTTGGTTTAACTGACGTTCGAAAAAAAAAAAGCTTTAGATGCTTTAGATACTGGTACAAGATAGTCCGAGGTAAAAGAAACGGTAGTATTCATTTTAAAGAGTAGCAAAGCAACTCAACTTCAACCACGCACGGTATTAAAGAATATTTCCGCTAAGTAATTTGTAGCGCTGCAAACAGTAACGTTAAAACAAAGTGACTTGTGATTTTTTTGTATAATTGTACCCAAAAATACTTCACATAAATTTATTTACATTTGAAAAGCAACATGGTGGTTATAAGTTATTAGTTTTATAACTACCTTTTTTGTACATTATATAAAAGTTACGTCACGGTGGTAGTGTTGTTATAGCGTGTTGCAACACTCGTTTTGCTAGTTAGTTCTTGGTTGACAACTTAAGCGAAAAAATTGTAACAGCGCGATTTCAACAAGGGCAGCATAAGAACAAAGAGAGTACTTGGTCGGTGGACTTCATACAATTTGTATTTTTTTGCAATCACGCTATTACGTCATTTGTTTATACGCTTATTACTCAAAGCATCGTTGGCGATGACAGCGCTTTTGTTTCAATGTGTCAATTTTTGGCAGTAAGCAAAGTTGCTGCACTATCACGTAACTAGGAAAAGCAAAACGAAAACAAGCAACGCAAAAGCCCGTAGCGTCTGTCGCGCCACCTACGCCGCATCTCCGCGTTTCTGTGCGCTTGTGCCTTGCCTTGGCGGTGGTTGGTGGCCATTACTTGGCGAAGTGTCGGGTGCGGAGGCTCCGTGGTTCCCGTCGAGTTCATCGTGCATACCTTTGTGCGTGTGGTTGTGTGCGTGCTTCGCCGCGAAAAAAAGTCGTTGGAATGATGGCCGATATTGCCAACTACGACGGTCACGCCGCGAAACGGCAACGCACCGACGAAGGCCGGGTACGTAGTTGGGCACACGTTGTCTTCTTTCTCTCGCCGGCTCTGACAAAAACGCCGGCTTGTGGGAAACGCGCACGAAGCGTGCTCTGATAGGCTTAATGTGCTGTCGTCACACAATGTGCCTTGTTTCCGGGCCGCCTCTCTTGGTAACTTTCTTTCGATTCGTCCTCTCTATTGCCAACACATCCGTCGCGTCGACAAGCGATCGGTTCGTGTCGTAGCGAATGATTTTGTCTGGAACTTTTCCGTCGTGGCGTGTCGCTGTCTTTTGTGTCGGTCACGTTGGTCCGAGCTTCGCAAAAACTAGGCGTGTTTTGAGAGGGTGGAGTTTGTTGAACATCCTAGTGATTCGTTGTTTTTCTATATGTATAATTTGTATTTATGGCGTTTTTTCTTTCGTCCGCCCTAAGTGACCGACGTAGCCACGAAACTTAATTTTTGCGAATGAGTGTTCGGAGTGATAACTCTCCGTAAAGAGACTCACAGGCTCAGTCATGCCGCCGAGTGCGTTCTGTATTTAATATTTACCTGCGTTTTTTTTTTTCGGGTTCGCTGGTGTTTTTTTCGGCTATGTCTCCGGTCATTGTCCCCCTGAGGCCGCGTCGGACGCTCACGATTTCTCACTCTCTGTTCGTAGCTAGGGCAAATGACAATGGAAACGTGTTTTGTTTTAGACAGCCTGTTGGCGGCCAGCAGCCAACCGGAAAGACCGACTGAAAAGGGGCAATTTTGATAAGATATGCGGGCCTGGTGTGGTACGGACGGGCAGGGTTTATTTTAACAACCTCTCGCGAGCTCTCTCTCCTCTTTAAGGATGTTATATCGGCCCGATCTCGCCTCTCTGTAGTTTTTAACTTTCTCGAGACCCTTTTCAAGTTTTTCGCCTGCCTACCTGCCCACAACACCTCGTTCCGAGCACAAGCCGCCTCGCTTGTGTTACGTAAATAGCCCGCAGTCACCCAGCCGTATTGCGAACAGTCACTCGGCTGTCCTTTTGTTTGTTTGGCGGTGATGGAACAACATCCCTCGTTGACGGGGTTGTGACGCCTTTTTCTGTTTCCTGTCGCAGTGGTTGCTGGGCGCGGGGCGTTTTGTTTATTGACCCGCGTGTTCTGACCCCGCTGTGTAGCTTTGTTTCTCAGCGAAAGCTTTTGTCAGGTCGCTACAACCGTAGTGGCGCAGTTGTACGCTTTCGTTCGAAATGTGCAAACAAACAAAACAAAATATCCAGGATCGGGCGGTTGGTGGACCCTAGTAACCTGGCGCAACCCACCATGGCGGGATCGGTCATGTATTCGAACCCGAGACCTCTGCGTCAAGCCCAAACTCCATAAGCGCGCAAATGCACGCGACAGCGACGCTATGAGCGACGAAACGGGGCGTTCGCGCGACGTGTCGCGTGCTCGTTTTCGCGCGATCGCTCGGTTCTCCAGATTTGGAAACCGTCGCTCATCGCCCGGAAGTGCTGGGCTCAAGCAGCCAATAGCGAAAAACCGGAAAAGACGAAGACTACATAGGTGCACGTGACCCTGCCCGAGTCACGTATGCGCAACAGGAAATAACGCAATGTTTCTTACGCATGCGCATATAAAAAGTGCTGCAAGGCAATAATAAACACTTTCCGTTCCATTACACAACAATATATCTTATTTTTAAATTGGAAACCGCTCGCTACGCGGTTTTCTTGGTGCGAGCAGACGGCCTCATGCCAGCAACAGTGGAATTCGCTCGCCGAAGCCGTCGCGTGAATGAGGTTTGTCTGCGCTAGCGACTGATCGCGCGAAGCCGATCTACGTCGCTGTTGCGTGCATTTTCGCGCTTATGGGGTTTGGGCTTCACAGTCGAGCATCCCGGCGCAGATCCACGCCCTCGCTGCTAACTCCTTCGCACAAAGATTATACAGGTGTCATGTCGTGCAAGAAAGTGCTTTATACGTAATATAGCGCGGTAAAAAATTATGTTGCACAATGATAATTGCGTAACTGGTGGGTTGTTGGTTGCCTAGACCCCACTACAGAGCTCGGCCAGAATATTGGGATCTAAATCGGCCATAGCATCAACAAAGTGCGCATTGTTGCTTTGTTCATGTCTAGCGGGTACCTCGCTTCTCTGGGGACGAATAATGGGGATAGTGGGTGCTTTTCTACTTCGCAAAAAAATTGGTTTATGGCGTTAGTGCAAGCGTGCCGTGGTAGTCGTCTCGAGCGCCCCGCCGGCCGCTCTCCGCACAGGTAATACTGCAAAGACCGACGCCGTAACCATATTTGACCTCGTCTTACTGCATGCTGAGACATCGTACCGTAATTCAAGCGTGAACGGAAAGCTTTCAGTTAACGTTCGATAGCCGCCGCGCACAACAGCAATGTCCGCTCGACCAGACGGAATCCGAGCGGATTCCGTCTGTGCTTGTAGAAGTTGCCTCGAAAAGAATTTACAGCGTCCTCGTTTCCAGAGTTCGCTTTCATTGTGCTGCGCATTCCGCGCTGGCCAGACGTGTTTTTTTTTTGTGTGTGTGTGTGCGGACTACCGTAATTAAGCGTCCCGTTGCCGGCATGGAAGACGAGGTGGTAGCAGCCGACGCTGTCCACCAGAGGGGGTGCGAGTCGTACGTACGTAAGTAAAATACGGTTTGAGGAGCGACTTAGACATTTAGATGAGAAGAACTGGGCAGCCAGAGTGCACAGATACCTGTACCTGAAAAGTGTGGACACCAAATGGCGGAAGAGGACGCGAAAGCTGGCGACTAAATATAACTTGACCGCGGCAAATAAGCAAAGGGGGCCAGTTAAAAAGCAAGTGAGGGAAACAGAGACGCTCATGTGGAAAGAGAGGATGGAAAAGAAGGGATCGCTGGGAATCTACAAGGCAAGCAAACAAGAGATCCGGAAAGAGAACTTTTATGACAACAATAAAGGTAGTGCGTTGCTCTTTGAGGCGCGGGCTGGCTGCTTGAGAACTCTAACTTACAGGAGCAAATATTCGTCACAGGATGAGACATGTGTTGGATGTGGCATAAATAAAGAAACAATCGACCACATAGTCATGGAATGTCAAAAGATTCAGCCGGATAGAAATGGGGGGAAGGTCGCACTTCCTGAGGCGCTGGGCTTCGCGGTTGATGGAAGCATTAACTGGTCAGCAGTAGGTATTACTAAGCAGCGGCTGGAGTATTGGTGGAGGAAAAGCAGAGAAGTCGATAAAATAACATCCCAGCCAAGAGTAGCGGCTGGGCTAAATTAAAAAGACATCCGAGTTGAGGGACAAAATTTAAACTCGAACTATTAAGGTAGGCTAGATGGCGCATGCCGTCACCCCGATTCAAAGGGGAGGCCTTTAATCATCATCATCATCATCGGGCATCATCATCATCAACTGGGCACGCGCGCTCGGTTGCCTGAATGTTAACCGCGCTTTTGAACGTCGTGGTTTCGCTTCTGTGCGACGTGAATTCCAAGTTCATGGCGATTTTAGTGAAGGTAAGGGTGAGTCTTGTCAACCCTGGCGGTCGACGTAACGTAACGCCACGTTATGAAATGGAGGTGGACGTCTGCCGCGTGTCTCTCGATCGTGCTTTTTTGTTTTTTTTTCTTTTAACCTCCAACGACGCTTGCCTTGCCGCCGACTTCAATGCGGAACAAACTCGTTTTGAACTCGCCTTTCTTGTTTAGGCGGTGCCAAGGCAGCACAGACGCGTTTAAAACGCGCTGCGTTGAAGGCAGTTTCAATGTTCAAGTGAAGGAGCGTTTCTGAATGCAGGGCTTAGTTCGCTAAGGTTAGCTGCTACGTTACGGCGAGTAAAGGCTCTTGGGCGTTTTTGCCGCTCTGCATAATAGGAGCATAACTTCCTGAATATTGATGCAGCTGACTGCAAAGGTGTCTTCCTCTGCCGCAGTTTTGTTACGCCGCAAGTTGCTCGAAATTCAAACTTCGGATGGAGTGGCTTGCGCAGTTTACGGCCGTGCCTGTTACGGCTGCCGTGTAAAAGTTGCATTTGTAAGACGGGCGATCTATTTGCTCGGCCCTCATGAAAAAGAGTTCCCTTCATTGCAGGGCACACAAGTGGAAGTGCGTTCGTGACTCGGGCGCTGGACGTGTCCGTTTTAAGACGATAGTTATAGCGCGAGAACAGAACGACGACAAAAAGACAAGGACTCTTTGTCGTTCTGTTCTCGCGCTATAACTATCGTCATGTCATACTAACTAGCCCAAACTACCACACTTTGTGTTAAGACGTTGCCGATTTCCTGTCTACTTGGGTCTTTTTTTCCTACCCGCCGCGGTGGTTTGCTCAGCTCGGCTGTGGACCCGAAGGTCGTGGGATCGAATCCTGGCAGCCGCATTTTCGACCTAGGCGAAATATGCTAGGGGCCCTCTTGCTTCGATTTAGGTGCACGCTAAAGACCCCCCCCTCCCCCCCCACTCACACATTGTGAAAATTTTCCGGAACTCTCCACTGTGGCGCGTCTCGAGCGAAGGACACGTCAAACGTGATAAGACTGTCCCTATAGATAGATAGATGGATGGATAGATAGATAGGTATGTGGCTGAAGTACCCGTTGTATCGGGTGGGCTCGGTATAAGTGTCCTAGCCAAACTAAATAAAAAAAGTGAAAAAAAAAACGCAACAGTGCTCGTCGGTTTCCCGCCCTCTAGTAGCGTGCCGAATAATGATAGTATCGCGCGAGAACAGCACGACGACAAAGGGAGTCCCTTTGTCGTACCAACTAGCCCAAAACCGCCGTAGCCCCGCCGCGGTGGTCTAGTGGCTAAGGTACTGTTATGCCAGCGAGTCCTCGTCAAACGTCCGTGCCTCGGAAAAAGGCAATCTGGGTCAAGGCCAGCCGCAACCCGCCCGACGCGAACATCTCAACGGCGTGAACACGCGCGGCGCCCTCTGGCCCAGGTGCAGTGAGTCAGCGGCGCACGTGACAGCGAGCCGGCGGCCGCGTGCCTGGTGGTCTGACGCTTGGCGCGGCGCGCCATTGGAGGAGTCTGCCCTGACGACAAAGCGGCGCTTCTGATTGGACATTTTGGTTGGACCCGGTGTAAATAAAAGAAGCCCTGCGGCGCGTCGCGATCGGCGGTCCTATGTGAGTGAGAGGAGGCCCCGTGTCGGAGAGCCGGCATGTGTGTGAGTCGGCGGTTTTAGGCGAAAAGCTGACCTATGTGTTAGAGAGAAGAGCTCGGCTTTTCGAGTCTCTGTCGGCCCCAGTGCCGAAATTGTAACGCTTCTGTATATATGCTGTACATAAACCTTGTTTAACTCACCGTCGTCTCGTCCGCTCGTCTTATCGGCTCTGCGCAGAAGCAGTCGCGAGCTGATAAACATAAGCTACGCAACAGTGGTGGCTTCGGTGGGATCGGCCCGTCGTTCGCAACAGCGGTGGAAGCGGCGGGATCGGTCCGTTTCTCAACAGTGGTTGGCAGCTGCGGGATCGGCCGGCGTCAGCGACATCGATGCGGTGAGTGCCTGATGTTTTCCCCTCAGTTCACCAGACTACTCTAGCTCAGGTTGTAGTAGTTTAGAGAAGGGCTGTGTGAAGCATTATAGTGAGCTTTGATCGTTTCGAGCAAAGTCGAAGTGCTTTGAAACCAAAGTTAATGCGGAGGGGGTAAACACGGGAGTGTGAAAAATTGCTTGCGCGTCTTGCTAGTAGGCTTATAGTGGGTACGGCAAGTAAATTGTTAACAGGGGCAAACAGCAAGAGGCTAGTGTGAACGATGGAGAACCTTAAAGTGAAGGAACTCATCGAAATTTGTGAGGAACTCGGCATTACTTTAGGCCGTGCGAAACGAAAGCAAGCGATCCTTGAGATCATGAAGGATGAGGGAGTGTCGGCTGAGGAAGTCGATGAGGCCTGGGTGGATATTAAAGCACGCCGTGAGGAGGCTGAAAGGCGGGAAATAGAAGCTCGCGAACGTGAGGAGGCTGAAAGGCGAGAAGCTCGCGAGGAGGCTGAAAGGCGTGAAGCTCGCGAGGAGGCTGAAAGGCGTGAAGCTCGCGAGGAGGCTGAAAGGCGTGAAGCTCGCGAGGAGGCTGAAAGGCGTGAAGCTCGCGAACGTGAGGAGGCTGAAAGGCGCGAACGTCGCGAGGAGGCCGAGAGACAAGAGCGCCTAGAGTTGAAACGACTAGAATTGGCAATCCTACAGTGTTCGCAGGCGCCTAGCGTAGCTTCTCCAACAGTTCAGGTCAGCGGTTTTAGAATTCGGGACCAACTGCCACCGTTCGTAGTAGGCGAGGACATGGCGAAGTATCTCGTCAAGTTTGAACACGTCTGTGAGCGAAATGCTTTGGAGCAGTCTCTTTGGGCGCGGAACCTGCTAGCTCTTCTTCCCGGCGAAGTGTCCGACGCGATAACTTGCTTGTCGAGGGAAGCGTTTGAGAGCTATGACGAGGTTAAAGAAGTGCTCTTGAGACGTTATAAGTTGTCACCCGAGGCTTTCAGGCAAAGGTTTCGGTATGCTAAAAAGGGGAATGAGTCACACGTTGACTTCGCGTTTCGTCTTAAAGCCGATTTGATTGAATGGCTCAAGGGCGAAGGTGTTTATGACGACCGCGATAAAGTGGTGGAATGCGTTGCATTGGAGCAATTCTACCGCTGCATCGAGGAGGATGTCAGACTTTGGCTGCAGGACAGACTTGGGGAAGTACAGTTAAACAAGGCAGCGGAGTTAGCTGAGGAGTATTATACTCGCCGAAAGTTGCATAGCAGGGCAGTGCGCGTTGAAAAGGATGAAAGGAAAGAGGGCTTTTCAAGGAAACCTGATCAACGGAAACCCGATCCGCACCGTAATTTCAAAAAGGACCCGTCTCTTACGAAGGACACTGTAGAGGAAGGGAAAACAGAAGCGGAAAAATCGAGTGAGGTTTCTAAACAACGCACTGATACCACACGGGCGTTTGAATCACGGAAGCCACTAATCTGCTACAACTGCAAAAAGGAAGGGCACATCGCGATAAACTGTAAGCAAAAGTTTGCTTTTGCAACAATTAGAGAATCGGAAAAGAACATGCGGTTGTTGGAGCCGTATATCCAAGAAATTAGTGTGAATGGGAAAGCGTGTCGAGCACTTAGAGACTCCGCGGCAACCATGGATGTTGTCCATCCTTCATTGGTGTCTCCGGATGACTTTACCGGCGAATGCGCGTGGATCAGGCAAGTCGCCGAGGAGCAGAGTGCTTGCTTACCAATCGCCACGGTTGTCATTGAAGGCCCGTTCGGTAAACTTTGCACCGAAGCGGCTGTGTCTGCCGCGCTTCCCGATCGTTTTCCTTATCTTTTCTCCAACAACTCGGAGCAGCTTCTCAAAGAGCAGGGCAAATCGTTCTTCCCCAACTTAGCGTGCATGGCCCTCACGCGATCGCAAACGCGGAAGCCTGATCTGGTTCAATGCAGTGAACTCTCAAGTGACCTTGTCGGCGGGTCGACGGAACCCCAGAAAGGAAATTTTCCGCATGAGTCATGTGAGCAGTCACGCGAGCGGCCCGTCGCGAAAGCGGTCGGCACGGCCGGCGCGGTAGGGGGAGACGACATGGCGCCATTGAATCAGAGCGAGAGGGCTGCAACGCTCTCGCCTGTAGCGGAAAGTTGGAGCGAGCTGCCGAGAGTTGATCGAGAGACGCTCATTCGAGGGCAGCGTGAGGATCTCTCGATTGAAGCGCTAGTGAAAAGCCACAAAAACGCGGCACAAGTGCTGACGAAGGAGCACTGCGAGAAATCGGTGAAGAAGCGTGCTTTTGAAGTTGATAATCAGGTAATGCTGCTGCAGCCGTTCAAAAGGAACAAGCTTGAGGTTGATTGGGAAGGGCCCGCAAAAGTAGTATCGAAGCTTTCCGATGCCAATTGTGAAGAGAAATTAGGAAGGCGGGCCGAACAAAATTTATCACAGTAACTTGAAAGCAGTCGTAAATTTACTTTTAAGTGCTTCAGAGGAAGAGGAAGCAGAAATTTTGAGTTCGAGTGAGGTAATCGAAGGGGGATCGAAAGTAATCCGGGAGCAGATAAACCTAGAGCCTATATTAAGTGAAGTCCGGAAAGAGGACCTGAGAAAGATTGTTTTGGTGTTTGAAGATGTGTTTTCGGACCGTCCCGGAAACACGAAGGTGATCGAACACGATAACGAGCTCAGTGGTGAGGAGTCAATCCGTAGCAAGCCGTATCGTTGTTCCCCTGTGCAACGTCGAAGGTGTGAGCCGCTCTTGGTGCCGCATAGGTATCGTCGCCTAAAGGTGGCCGGTTACTGACGTGGAGCATGTTGCTCCACAGCGCAACTTTGACGTTCGCTATCAAAAAAAAAAAAAAAAAAAATGAAGGAAAGGTAAACGCTAATGCAGGTGCATTGAGCAGTGCGTTCCAGCTAGTAACTTCTCAACCTTTCGGTTTCTCGTTGGCGATTCGGGGCAAAATTTTGACCTCATCACGACCTGGGCTGAGCGCTCTCGTTCAGAGTGATCTCAAGGGGCCAACTTTGTGGTATTCTAATTCGTTGCGTTGTTGTAATTGTGAAAAATTCAAGTTCTTACTTTAAGAGTCTTGTGTCCCACATGTGCCTCTTGATGTAGAGGGAACAAAATTCCGATAGACACGTAGATAGGTATATGTTGTACTATACTTTGTCTGGTGTTCTGTCGGGTGACCGAGGGCACTTGCTTGTGTCGTGTGTTGTCTGTTGTCGAACCGTTCTTAGCCAGTTGCAGAACCATCGACAAGTGCTGAAACCGAAGATGGTCAGAAGAGACGAGTGAAGCTGGTCGACAAGTTGCGGCGACAAGCCAGTGGAGCTGGGATCCGTCGTCAAAAATGGGATGTGTTCCCGGACCAGTCTGGAGCTGTATTCTCCCCATGGCCCTGGAGGCGAACCTGGAGGGACCTGGTGAACGAGCGCACCTGACATCCGAGCCCCGTGGAAGCAGCTCGTCTTTCCGGTGCATTGTCTGGCGGCGGGGGTGCTGTTATGCCAGCGAGTCCTCGTCAAACGTCCGTGCCTCGGAAAAAGGCAATCTGGGTCAAGGCCAGCCGCAACCCGCCCGACGCGAACATCTCAACGGCGTGAACACGCGCGGCGCCCTCTGGCCCAGGTGCAGTGAGTCAGCGGCGCACGTGACAGCGAGCCGGCGGCCGCGTGCCTGGTGGTCTGACGCTTGGCGCGGCGCGCCATTGGAGGAGTCTGCCCTGACGACAAAGCGGCGCTTCTGATTGGACATTTTGGTTGGACCCGGTGTAAATAAAAGAAGCCCTGCGGCGCGTCGCGATCGGCGGTCCTATGTGAGTGAGAGGAGGCCCCGTGTCGGAGAGCCGGCATGTGTGTGAGTCGGCGGTTTTAGGCGAAAAGCTGACCTATGTGTTAGAGAGAAGAGCTCGGCTTTTCGAGTCTCTGTCGGCCCCAGTGCCGAAATTGTAACGCTTCTGTATATATGCTGTACATAAACCTTGTTTAACTCACCGTCGTCTCGTCCGCTCGTCTTATCGGCTCTGCGCAGAAGCAGTCGCGAGCTGATAAACATAAGCTACGCAACAGTGGTGGCTTCGGTGGGATCGGCCCGTCGTTCGCAACAGCGGTGGAAGCGGCGGGATCGGTCCGTTTCTCAACAGTACTCAGCTGCTGACCCGCAGGTCGCGGGATCAAATCCCGGCTGCGGCGGCTGCATTTTCGATGGAAACGAAAACTTGTAGGCCCGTGTTGCTCAGGTTTGGGTGCACGATAAATAACCCCAGGTGGTCGAAATTTCTGGAGCCCTCCACTATACGGCGTCTCTCATAATCATATGGTGGTTTTGGGACGTTAAACTCCACATATCAATCAATCAAAACTGCCGTACTACTAAGTGCCGAATAAATCGCGTGTTTTTTTTTTTTTTTCGCGCCCGAAACTTCCGCGGTCACCGTCCAAGAAAAAAAAAAAAAACCCTTGCAGCCCTTTCCACTACGGGTTGGGTCCATCGTCGCTCGTGAATCTCTGCCGTTGCACTTTTATTCTCGTCGTTGTCGTCATTAGTCTCGTATGGGTGCCGGCGGTCACTTTGTGAAACAACTTGGCACCGTTTTCGCGCTGTCCTCAGTCGTCATATCTTGATGCAATCATTGCAGCTGCTGCTGCTTGATGTAATACCTGTATCTTGTCGGGGGAGACAATCTTGAAAGGGGGGTGTAAGTCGTGCAACGTAGAAATGGCGTCCTAAGCGCGTTCTGCGTTGAACAACTTTTTTTTTTTTTTCAATCAACGGAAGCCCTTCTTGTTGTTCCTCGAGATGGGATTGTTTCTTGGCCACAGGCGCGCCTTTTGTTTTCGAGCGCTGGGGTTTGCCTCGCGTGTGAACAGCTGGTGCGTCCTTTTTTTTCTCTCCAAGGACGCGAGTGTTAACGTGCACTTCGTTGTGTTGTGGCCGTCGTCTCTCTGTGTAGGTGTAGTGGCGATCGTCTTGATTGATTGACTGATATGTGGGGTTCAACGTCCCAAAACCACCATATGATTATGAGAGACGCCGTAGTGGAGGGCTCCGGAAATTTTGACCACCTGGGGTTCTTTAATTTGCACCCAAACTTGAGCACACGAGCCTACAACATTTCCGCCTTCATCGGAAATGCAGCCGCTGCAGTCGGGATTCGAACCCGCGCCCTGCGGGTCAGCAGCCGAGTACCTTAGCCACTAGACCACCGCGGCGGGGCGACGATCGTCTTGTAAAGTGGGGCTTTTTCTAGCATTTGGGGGGAGGGTAGGTGTTTGTACTGAAATTGGGTTTAGAGAACCACGATGGTTAGTAAAATTAATAATACTGGAGGGGTTTTTAACGTCCCAGAACCTCCGAGATTATGAGAGAAGCGGGTAGATATGGCCCAGAAGAAGTTACAAATCTGATTGGTAGTCAAAATACCCGCAGCAGTGAAATTAAGCCTTTCCTACATTGATTAGCATTTTACTATGCATAACAACTAAGTTCAATAGTTCAATTCCTTTTAGCACAGGGTAGGCGTTTTTAGCGCCACAGACACAATAATACATACATGTATCTTGTTTGTTCTGATTGCGCACTTTCAGGTGTCGTACCCTTTCAGTGCGCACACACAGCGGTTCGGTGAAAGCCGAGCAGTTTTCATCTCCGTCACTTAGTAATTGTTACTACAGCCTGTTGCAGCCTAAGAGTAAATGTATGCTCTCAGCCTATAGCGGTCACCGTCCAAGCCAAGCGAAATCTCCACAAATGTCTCACCAACTGCAATCGCCTATTTGCGTGACGTCAGAACCTTTCACGTATTTCAGGACTTGGCCTTACAAGCTCATGTTCATTTCAATAGTTGTCGGTAAAAAAAAAAATTACTTCTTGGCAAATTTCCTCCGAAATTCTGACTTCACTGCTCAACCAAACGTGACACTTTTAACAAGAAACGACGGCTACTTCTGAAATGTGACACTCAATCTTTCCGCTCTGCTTTGATTTCTGCCCTGAATACTGTTATTTCAAATTGTAGCTCATTTTTCAGCACATTTTCGACAACCTATCATTCGTTGCTTCATGAAACGTAAATCGATTGTTGTCCCTTAAGTATGCTTCATAATCAATGATATCTATACCAGATGCTTCGATGGCGCTCTGAACTGCAATTAATGTATGGCAAACTTAAATATCTGCTTCTGAACTATCAATAACTGGTCTAAACTAGCATTTTTTTTTCTGCTCCGAAAGCACTTGGTGCTGCACCAAAGCAGCACTTTTCCCGTTGCAAAGTCTGCCGTGGGGATGAAGGCGAAACGAGAGATGAGAAGTAACTGGGCGATTCAAAGAAGTAACAGGTTACTTCCATCACTGTGGATCCGCGCCAAGCCCGAGTGTTGACGGAATCGGGGGGCGTTTTCGAAGACGATCCGATGCGAGTTGAATCGCGAAGGAGGTAACTCTTGCGAAATACTCGTGGTACCGGAGTCGTTTTACACCAAGGACACACACGGTCAGTGCGGAGTGCACCGCTTACGCCGCCGCGGGCGATAACCGGCATAGCCGAACACGAATTATGCGGCGAGTCGGATACTTCGTGTGTCGACATTGAGGGAAAAATTGGTTCAGCCAGTGTGACTGAAATGCGAAAGAGGCATCGTGTCGCGTCTTTACGGAACATTCAGGTTGTGAGGATTTTGGCGCCAAGTCCGTTAACTAAAAGAAAAAAAAGAAAAACTTCTGTTCGTGCAATCAGCGGAAGTAGTCGTCTGCTCGAGGTATAATATCGCTCTCGAGCATATTTCAACAAACGAAGGGAGGACAGTTCTATGGGCTCGTTTTTTTTTTTTTTTTTTTTTTTTTTTTTTTTTGCTGGAGACAACGTTAACGGAGAAAGTAGAGTAGACGAAAAGATCACTTACCGCCGCCAGCGGCAGAACCTGCGACCTTGGATGCTCTCCACGTTTAGTTGGTGCAGATAGCTTTCCCTATGTTGTCCCTAGCTTGCTTGTCTGATTGGGCACATTTTAGTGTTTTGCAGCCTCATTAATCTTCGTTCTGTACGCCTGTGTCATTATGCAATGGGCTCGGCCAGGCACTTTTGCTTGCCACTCCTTGCCCGTCATAAAGAGTCGCCACTAATGATTGTATTTCACCAGTTTTTTTTATTATTTAATTTTGCAAGCTGTCAATAAGACGATGCTTAGAAAGCTCGGATTCAATCTTCGTGTTTTTTTTTTCGTCCTGTATTTTGTTTAAGCAAAATGTCTCAAGATTTAAAGTGGAACTAACTTGCTCCTTCAAAGCTGTTTATAACGCATGTGAAAGATTGCGTATTGGGATATCCAAAAGTAAAGGAGGCAAAACTATTCTGGGGAAGATGGAATGTTACGACAAGAAATTCGCAAACCTGGGGGTTGAGCCGCAGTGCACTTGTATGCAATTTTGCCCCATACTGATGTCGCAAAGGACGAGCCAAGCAGTTCGTTTATTTTTCTATCAAACCGAGTGCAGCTGACGTCTTTTCTACTGCGTGCTCACGCGATACAGAAGCGCTTCACGCTGCCGGAAATACCTAAATCGCGCAAATAATAACGCGCTAGTTTGACCTAACGTTGATCGCCGCAAGTTTCAAGAAGAAAAAAGAAAAGAAAGTGGCGTACTTGTTCGGCAGGAAACGTCGTACTAAAGGTTAAAACGGAGAAGACTGCGAAACGTTGCGGTCGGTGTGGCTTCTCCGACCTAGGACTGCCTTTCGTAAGTGCGATTCGAATCCGTCTGGGCGAATTGAATAATGTGGCTCGTTCGATAGTTGAAGTTAACTCGTTGTCGCGGTCACTTTCTATCGCTATCGGGTCTGATCCAGATTCGATTTCTCGGCGGCGTTCGAAAAAGTACGTTGGTTGCGCGATGCTCGTTCGTCGAACTCGAAGGTCGCGGGTTCGATTCCGGTCGGTCGCGCGTATCGATGAAGGCGAAGCGAGAGATGCCCGAGTACCGTGTGATTTCCGTGCCGGAAACGCCAGGTTGTCGAAATTTCGACAAGTGGCGTTGAAAAGAGGAAAAAGAAAGAAAAAAAAGCGCTGTCCCGTTACTGCCTCTCTCAATCGAGGGCACCTCCACAGTTATGCGCAGGGAAGGGGGATGGAAAGGGGGATGGAAGTGAAAAGCATTCGATCACTAGCGTCGAAATGTCGGGAGCCTTCCACTGTACGGCGTGCTTCGTGGTATTCATTTCTCGATGGTGATTGGGTCCTTAACGCAAGCTGCAGGAGGATGCCGACCGGTACTGAGTGATTTGAGTCCCGATCGCGTTTAATCGAAATCGGCGGCGCACCGTAGCAACGCCGATATTAGGAAGTCATTGGGTTCGTTTTAGTACGCGGAATCCCGTTAAGGACGAACTGCTAACGAGACTGGCACCTGCGCTCAAATGGGTTGAATTTTTGCCGCACGTTTTCTTACCTGTATGTCTGTGCGATATTAGTGTTTTTTTACAGGGGTGCCGGTTGAGCACAGGTTAATTGCGGAAGCGTCGTGGTCGGTTCATCGCTATATAACTCGGCAAGACCCTCTTTAGCCGTCGTAATCATTTCATATTACCGTATACTAATCTACCAACTCGCGTGGCTGATAGTTTATTGAACGTGGCGCATTCAACACTCGACGTTGTTACGTGAGCGGTTGGGTGTTACCGTTATTCTTATAAACACCGTATTTAGAATGCTCCTTCAAGACGCGTCCTGGAGGGTCGTTAAGGTGTTGGAGTAGTCACTGTAATAGCGTACCGTCGTGGTGGGCACGTGACATTTTAGCCGCTACGATTAGCGTACGGTAACGTGGCGAGATGGTGAGTGGTGCTAATAGAGGCGTCCAGTCACGCTGGTGTGTAGCGGTTGACGTGCTCGACTGTTGATCGGAAGGTCGCTAGTTCGATCCCGGCGACGAAAATGCCAGGGGCCCGTGTGTAGTGCACGATGACGTTGCACGTTTGAAAAGGGCAGATTGCGGCGTCCCTCGTAGTCATATCGCACTTTTGGCGTGTAAAAACTCCACCAAGTTATTACGATATATCGAGTCTTTTTTTAAGGCGAAAGCCGTAGATACGTGATCTAGGACGCCATTTGAGGGTCGGCGGTGACGTCAACACGAGTTGATGACGAAAAATCGCCATCACGCAGTGACGTCACCATAAACGTCGTAGTCAAATTTTCGTGACGTAATCTTGGTATCCAGCATGAAGAAAGCTGCGTGCCAACCACGACGGTGCGGCATACCGTGCTCGCTTGACTACGTTCTATTTGTCGACGTTAAATTGATTTATCGCTTCACTTTAGCGCCTAAATGGCTCGAGGAACGATTTCGCGCATGCGCCGTAAAGGTCTTCCGCGTTGCCGCCTAGTATAAGGTCACGTTCGCGGCGGCGTGACGTGTACGTCCCTCTGGTGTGGCTTTCGGAGCGCACGCGAAAGGAAGCGGCGCCACTGTAGTCGTGGATAGAGAACGAGGGGAAGGGGGAGGGGGGTGTAAGCGTGTCGGCGCCGTTGGCGACAGCTGGCATTTGACCTTGCCGACCGAGTTGTTACAGCGCTGCGTAGACGTGTACGCTTCTCTCCCCCCCCCCCTTTTTTTTTGCTCGCAGTCTTTCCCCCTCTCCCTTATTGAACAGCAAGCCAGTCTATAGTCGAATATAGCAGTTTCAATTTCTCTTTTTTTTGCGCGCCGTCGGTCTATTTGCACACGCTTCGATGTCGTGTCATCCGAAGGGAAACTCGTAAATTATTTCGGCCTCCTCCCAACCGCTTCGCCTGTCACGACATTGCGGGGGGGAGGCGAACGAGTTGATTCCCGTTCGTTTTTTGCAAAGGGAGCAGCCGATTGCCTCTTTGATTCCTATTCAAGGTTTGAACAGACTGCCGTGTGTCTCTAATTGCCCTGAAGCGAAAATTGAAATGTCAACTTGTGTGACTTCGGGTATGGCAGTATTTCTATCGCCGTTATTTGTTTACTGTGCTATTATTCGTGCGCCGTAGTTGCCCAGTTCCTGGGATGTTCGCCTGAGTAAAAAAGTGTCATGGGTGTATACGAAATATGTGTTCAATTAGCTAGCCTTGTTAGGAGCAACCTAATGAAACTACCAGACAATGATGCCAGAAAAACTATTGAAGACGTTTGTAGCTTTTAAATCTAGTGCGGTAAATATGGCATAAATGTAGGGAATGTAGGGAAATAAAGTGACTTGCTGCCAGCAGGCATCGAACTCGCAACCTGTGGTTAACGTGCGTGCCCTTTTCGTTCCCCTTGCTGAAATGGAAGCCAGTCTAGTCAAGTTGAGAAAGTCGTTTTAATTTTCTTTCCCACAATAAGTCTATTTTGCACTCCAATGTTGCATCTTCCCTAACGAAAGCTAGTAAATGTGAATTGCTTGGCCTCCGAGCCACTTATTATGACATTTCGTGAAGCAAAATGAGTCGATTTCCTTGTGTTTGCAAAGGGAGCAACTGCTCTTTCGTTGATTCCTATTCACGCTTGATCAGATTGCAGTTTCTCGATAGCTGGGGGCATAAATAGAGATGTCAACATGCATAGCTTGAGAGGGGCAGAATTTCGTCAAAGGGCCTTATTCGTCTGCAATGCTTTTGGTTCGCTGTGGTTGCATAGTCTATGGGACATTCTCTTGAGCAACGATGTCATTTGTTTGTATGAAGGGTAATCTATCAAAAGCTTGCTTTGCTTTATCGCATGACCTAATGAAACTATCGGACAGAGATGCCAAGTATTGGAGGCAGTATTTGTAGTCTTTAACTGTAGTGTGGCAATTATGATGCAAATGTAAAGAAGTTGAAGTCTACGGAAAGATGTGTCACCAGTAGGGATCCAGCCTACAGTTTGCGGATGATGCATGCCCGTTTTATTCAGTCTTCTTATTGAAGAGGAGGCCAGTTTAGGCAGTACAGCTGTTTCATTTTCTTTTGCGCCATCGACTGTCTCGTCTATTTGCTTTCGGATGCCTCTTCGTCGGTGTCACCAGTCGGAGATGAAGCCCACATCTTATGGATGATGCACGCCCTTTTTATTCAGTCTTCTCATTGAAGAGGAAGACAGCCTTGGCAACACAGCTGTTTAATTTTCTTTCACACCATTGGCTGTCTTGTCTATTTGCTATCTGCCTTTTGATCGCATCTTCCGAGCGGAAACTCGTAAATTACTTGGTTCTCCAAGCCACCTGTAAGGTTGTTTAGTGGGCTAGAAAAAGTTGATTCTCAATCACTGCAAAGGGAGCAACCGATTGGCCCTTTCTTTGATTCCTATTCAAGCTCAACAGATTGCTGTTTCTTTATTGCTGGAGTCATAAATTGAAGTGTCAGTGAGTTAGGCTTGGAATGGCTGAATTTTCGTTAAGGATAACGTTTGTTTCCTGTGCTCTTGGCTCGCCATGTATAAGACCCCCTGTGGTTACCCATTTTCTGGGGTGTCCTTAGAGTGAGCAACATTGTCGTGGGCTTGACTCGCTGTGCTACTTGGTTGTAGCAGGGACTAAAACTGGGACACACAGAAAAGTATATTTAACAGTGCAGAATTCTGTTTTCGGCTGCTCTGAAACACTTTCTCATTCAGTAAGCTCTGTTACACATGTAAAGACATGTACTTTCTCTCTCAAAATATATGTACTCTTGTGTTCTTTTGATGATCTTCGTAACAGATTTGTGCACATTGAGGTTTTTTTTTTTCTTTTTTTTTCTCCATCCATATTGAATTACTGCCTTAGGATCTTCAAAGGCTGTTTGCTGGATGTATGGTTAGGTGTGGCCTGTGCAGCAAAGAATTTTCGTTTTTGTCTCTCTTATGAAATCTTGTTGTTTGCATGCCTCGTTTGTGCAATATAGGCTGGCTTTTTTTGTTTTTATGATTTTGAGGCACTTTTCAATAGCGTGGGATAAACTGGCGAAACAAGAGAACTGATGTGGACAAGTGCTATTCATCTCGGCTCTTTATGTATGTGTTTTTTTACCGTGCTGTTGAAGTTTTCTTGGCGACGAGCTACCAACTCGTCCGAACATTCGTGCTAATCTGTTTCAATTACTCAAAGAGAGTAAAAAGTGTTATTGGCTGCTCATTGAGCATTTGTGGCATCTCGGTTTACTCGTGTGTCTTTTTGAGCTTGTCGCAAGGCATGAACAGTGCCTAATTTGCCTTTTCAACACCGTGAACTTTGACATTAATTGTGTGTGCAGGCATGTGTAAAACGTGTCACACCTGTCAAATGATCTTTCCAATAGTTTGCTAATTGCTCTTGCGATTGCATAACTTTTCCTTTTCATTGATCATTGCTTGCATTGCGTAATTGCACCAGTTGACTCTGGCAGTACTACATTAGTTTGATGACTAAGGCCTAGTCGTCACTAAATGCAGTGTTGTTTTGGGGGGGAGTGGGTGTCCGAGTATTGGGACTTGCAGGTGACATGTGTAGCATTTTCAAATGCTTCTGCTGTCATTAGTGTTCTTGGCATAGTCTTCCTTTTGGAAGTGAGAAGCTTCTATCGATAGTTGAGATTTATGTCTTTTACTGACTGTTCCTGTTTGTTTTGTTTTTTTTCGTCAGGATCGCGGTTATGGAAATAACCAGCAGCAAGGCTACAACTACTACAACAATCAACGAGGGGGAGGTGGTCGAGGGTAAGCATCAGTTTTTTTCTTTCTTTCTTTTCTGGAGTTGCAAACTTGTGTCGGCTTGGTAGGAAAGACCAGTTCTTTCTAAATGTGTTCTTTGGATCAGTGTTGCCCAAATAGCCATATGCATTGTTAACGTGTCTATTGGCAGTTATAAGGCAATCGCTTCTGAATAAGAAAATGAAGCATTTGAACTCAAGGCCCTGCCGCGGTGGTCTAGTCGCTAAGGTACTAGGCTGCTGACCCGCAGGTCGCGGGATGGAATCCTGTCTGCGGCGGCTGCATTTTATTTGGAGGCGAAAATGCTGTGGGCCTGTGTGCTCGGATTTGGGTGCACGTTAAAGAACCCCAGCTGGTCGAAATTTCCGGAGCCCCCCCACTGCGACGTCTCTCATAATCATGTGGTGGTTTTGGGACGTTAAACCCCACATATCTTTGAACTCGAGGCTGAAATAAACCAATGTACTAATGTAATGTGTTTGTTGCACCGTGTTTAAAATGCTTCTCTAGCATTTGGTTCTTCTGCAGAATGCAGCGATCGAATGGTTTAATGCAACCAGGTACTGCACTTCTGATGATAATACGAATGGCAGTAGAGGCATGTGGCATAGACTTTCGACTTGTGGTGTTTGGTAGTTTGCATGCTCAATCCAGATTTTTAAAAAAAACTGCGCTATATATGAAGCAGTGACCAGGGAAGACGAGCCAAGATATTTTGTACTGTTTTCACATCATATACTAGTAATACAGTTACTCCAGTATATGCGTTTATTATGTTAAAATGCAATAAAACTTGGTTAGTATTCGGCAACTTTGCAGCGTTCAGATCATCATTATTTAATTTGCTACATCATATTCGGCAAATATAGTTGCGATTATGGACAAAGTTTAGTCATATGCCTTACTTGATGTTTAGTCCTATGCCTTACTCGCACTATTTCATGAATGGCAATCTTCCGTTCACATAGAAGGCTTTCAAGTTAAACCCAAAGGTAATAGTTGTGTGAAGTTTGTGGCATAAAAAGCACTTTTATAGGTAGTTTCTAAATTTCAAAACTGCTAACGGGTAAGTCTACTGATAGGTAAGACATCAAAATCATTGGTGAAAGGGTTAGTAAACAAAGTATTCTAAGTAAATTGTATCATTCTGGCTCGGGTGTCAGTTTTTTAGGATAACACTATGTTAATGGCATTGTCAGAGACAAAACATGTCCTGATGACTAGTTTTCTGGTGGCTTGGGCAGAATTGTGGCATTATTTGACGCCCTAAAGCCATCAGATTAGGCCGTTTATCATTCAAGAATGATAATAGAAGGTAATTTACCACCTGTATTATAGTTAACCTGCTAATGAAGTACTTTGGCTTAGTTATTATTTTGTAGTAAACTCATATTTAAATTTTTGCTGTTTTCGTAGCATACCTTCAATACATAGCATACCTTCATAGCATACATTCAACTTTTTCCGGAGAGGGCCCTTATGCGTAGAAATTTTTTACTTTGTATTAGGCTTTTGGATGCGGATCCGATGTTCTGGTAAGTATTTACTGTTGAGATTTGACTTTCATTGTGTAATCGCCACCTAGTGATACCACCGCTCTTACTCTATTTATTTATTTTTTTATAACTTGCTATGAGATAAAATAGACTTGTCACTATGAGCTAAAGTGGGAACATCGTTTCTTGACATCTAAATGCTGTACATTAATCTTAAATGCAAAAGGATTTATTCACTATGTAGTGTTATTTGACGTAACCCTTTCAGTCCAAGCGATGCCTACTGAAATCGTAAATTATTGAGGTCGGTCAGCAAGCATCTGGTAAAGTGAAAGCTTTCTTCCTCAAGAGCTCATGTTTTAACATCTGCTCTACGTTGTGCTGTCGGCATGATACACACAGTAAAGCGAGGTCACGTCTGAACGAAGGAATTACATGAGCGATCGTGCTGTGTACGCATTTCGCCAAGGCAGCACCTTTTTTCACTATGCGAAAATAGGGTGTTTATTTTAGTTGAATTCTGCAGATATAGAATTTGGCTATTGGCATAGTGCTGCCCAGTCTAATTAACATTTTAAGTAGTAAATGAAATAAATATTGTGGAAATTAAATTACATAATTATTTCTTCATTTAAATGACACATTACTCTTCTTTGAAAGTAGTGAGCCTAGAGTTTTTATGCGTTTTAGACTACCGCAAGCATGCGCGTCTAGAGAAGTAAATACTAGTTGCTTACATTGAAGATAGTTACTTTTATCTTTAAGTTCTGAATTATTAATAATGGGGGTGGTTGGCAGTAGACTTGTAGTTGCAGCCTAACTACTATGCCTTAATGTTTTGTAAATACCTAGCTGGCATTTTTTGTTCCCCCCTCAAGCCAAGCAGTACTGCCCCCCTTCCCCTCATCAAGCTACACTGGTGCTCCCTCGCCCAACCCAGGCACGGTTAGGCGAGGGTTTGAACCTCCTAAGACAAAATCCTGCCATTGCCCGTTCTAGCCCGTATTGATGAATCTGTGCCAACTCGTCCAGGATGCAGTCTTGGTTTTTTACAGCACGTGCCTTTCAGAGAGCGTCTACTTGTGCAAATGCACCACTGTCCGAGGCAAAATAAGAAACGCAACGGGTGCATTAGTGATGTGGCAGCCCAATGTAGAAATTCGCACTCGCCTTCTATGTTAATGTAGTTTGGTGCAAGTGTATCAACCAACTTTCTTGTTAAGAGACTTTTTACGTTATTTTGGTCTTTCTCATTTAGTTTTTGTTAATCATGGGTCATATCTTGCTTACACATCCTTAAGGAAGGTGCATTCTTAGCGAGAATTGTTGATTTTTGCTGAATTTCTCTCTTGCTTTGTAACAGCCAAGAGGAGGAGAAACCCAATCATGTGCTCTTGATGACCATCCTGAACCCTGCCTACCCCATCACAGTGGTAAGGGCAGGCCTCTTTTTAATTATGAAACTAAAGTTTGTTAGTATTTCAAAAAGTAGCGACTGATAAAAAATGGCTCTTTGCTTTGATGATGTCTGAAAACATCTGTTCAGAGGACGAAGCTATAACAAAACACGCGTTATAACAAAACACGCGATTTGCCCGTACAGATTTGCTCGTAGGCTTTTGTCGAGAATAGGTCAATTTCCACTTCCGTGAACTTCGTGCAAGTGCCTATTATTTTTATTCGGTAGAAATTTTGTTCCACGCCAGGCACCTTTCCGTGAATCCTCTAGCTCTTTGGCAAATTAACGCCATAAGAACATGACTTCTGTAGAGTTATGATGTTTGAGATGAGATACTATGTATAAATGCTTCACAAGGTGCAACCACAGACTTGTACGCATATTCCGCATTCCCAGCCCTTTACTTCCCCTTAGTTTTTATGTTTATTTGAATGGACGTTGTTTTCATGCAAATGTTATTCGTGAATTTATTGACTGATTCTTTACCTCTTGTAAAACTTCCGGCTTTCAGAACTGGAAATCATAACTAGCGTGTGGCAGCATTGACTTAGAGTACATATTGCACAAAAAAAAAGTGTGAATAGCGGTTCATTTGTGCAGTCTTTTGTGCATGCACCTTTGTCAAGCTTCTTCGAACTCTCTCCATTGATTCGCACCTCGTTTGCACGCGGGCGGCCATCTATTTCTGGAACAAGCTTATTCAGGAAGGTCGTGCCTACGGCAGAAGTTATTTATGCTACTTGTGATGACGTGTAGCTTGGGTTCGTTAGAGCACGTGTCATCGAAGGACGGTCTGAAAAATGGAAGTGACACGTGGACTTGTTTTACGACTGTTGTGGTACAAGAAGCGCTCTTGGACGGCCTGGAAACTGTAGATTGCTGTAGTAAGTTTTGCATAATGAAGTGCACGTATGAAAGCTTTTGAGTGAAATAATTTCCAGAAAAATTGGGTGAGAGGAGTATGCGAGAAAGGCGCTTGCCTGTCGTGCTGCGCGATTTGTGCAGGGTGCTCTTATTTTGTTGTTGCAGTTGTTGCACAGAACCCCAGTACTAGTGGTACATGAGAAATTGCTGTGGGTGTTCCTGTAACTTTGGAATTCCCTGGGTTTCGTAGCTTTACTTCTTCTGCTTGTTTTACCTTGTGTGAACTTCTAATTAAATTTGTGCAGCATGCGTAGCTAAAAAAAAAGCAAATGTGTTTACTTGATTTCAGTAGAGCACTTTCAGTGGGCATTCCTACGGCACAAAGCTTTGTTTAAAAGATACTTTCCCATAGGTTGGTAATAGAACCCTTAGTTTTATAAGAACCGACGCACTGGTGAAAGGCTACATTTACCATTGTTCATATAGAAAATGTTTAATTTTTTGAAAATCATCTGGGAACAGAAGAAAAGATTGTTCGAGGTATAGCGCATCCAGGACGGGACAGAGAAGAAAACACAGAACACAAATGTTGTATGTGTTCTGTGTTTTCTTCTCTGTCCCGTCCTGGATGCGTTATACCTCGAACAACATTAAATAACCAATAAGCCCGCCGTGCAACCTTAGAAGAAAAGAGTGGCGCGATTCTCCTCATGATTCTCATCTTTCCAGCCCCTCATATTTCATCCCGCCTCGATCATGCGCACAAGGTGGCCCCTATTTTTGCTAGGACCAGGAAGTTTCAAAATTCGCCATTATCATTATGCATAATCGAGTGGAATTCTCTTCCACCTAACATCGCCGAAATAACAGATCCTTCCATATGTAACTCCATGCGTCAGGGCTATTTGCATGGTGAAAAACATGGCTGACCTGTGTCTGATTGCCCTCGTTTCGTCTGCTGTTTTTGCTCCCGATACTTATTCAGTGTTCTTCGATGTAATTTTCTTAAGTGTTTTCATTATTATTGTACTAATAAATATGTACTCGATTAATGTTGGTGAACGTACTTGACTTGATGCTGTGATTCGATTTACTCGCTGTTTCCTTTTTATTGTTACTTTTTGGTATTCTGTTTTCCGTTCATGTTGCTTGAAATGTATGTATTCACTTAAATCCCCCCCTATGTAATGCCCTATTGGGCCTTTAGGGTATTGAAATAAATAAATAAATAAATAAATAAATAAAGTAATAGTAAACTTGACCATTTTGTTGATCTCGCCAAGAAATAAAAGATGGTTTATCATCTGAACATTTCTTTTGTATTTAAACATATTTTTGCTCATGTGTCGTTGCTTCCAGTGTTGTCTTCACCCTTAGCTTATTTGGGTTCTGTGTAGCTTATCTGACTGTGTGTACCTGTCAAATGAGTTGTTTTTAGCATCCCCATGGACATCCTCCCTCCCACACCTTCAAAAAAAAAAAAACTTCTGGCATATCATTAACAGCTATTTCATTGTTTCACTTGAATTTCTACTATAACTTTTTTTTCCCCCTAGGATGTCATCCACACCATCTGCACTCCGAGCGGCAAGGTCGTGAGAATAGTGATCTTCAAGAAGAATGGTGTCCAAGCAATGGTCGAGTATCCTTTTTTTTTCGGTCGCAATTTTTTTCTTCTTCCGCTTGAAATGTGTCCACCATCGCTGGCGTTGCTATCAAGGCTGGCTCGAAACTACCTGGTGAGTGGTATAATGTTTGCTTTTATGCATGACGTTTTATTCGCTGGTTGTCCCAAATGTTTTGCAGCAGCGTTCAGTCGCTAACATCAGATTGCAAGACCTGCTGCCCTTAGTAACAGGCCAACTGCGGCTACTCTCGACTGTTTATTGTAAGCATGGTTTTTTTTTTTAACTATCAACCGTGGTTATTTTTAGCCACTACCCATCACCGGAGCAAAACGACGTTGGAAGTGATTCGTCGAAAATGATCTCTGAGGCGATTCGGAGATGAGTTGCGCTCTAGGTGATGAACGCCCTTTGTCATCCGTTTCTTCCGGCGAGTGCCAGGGAGTGGCGTCTTCTGCCTGAAACTGCGTTTTTTTTTTTCCCAGGCGCGCGCGTTCGTAGGAGAAAAAAAAAAAAAAACGTATGCGCGTAAACTATTCTCGCTTTCCGAAACCTCGGGCATCTTGTGCAGTCTGCGACTTCCTCCGTTTCTCCGTAGGAGTCCACCGCATCAACGGATAAGGTTAGGTGCCAAGGAAGACACCGAAGGTGTAAGGTTGGCGGCGTATGGCGCATCATCGTGATGAGGAATTTGCCGCGCAGAGCTCGTTGTGTACTGGAGAGCCGTGGAGACTTTGAAACAACGCCTGTCAGGAAAGAAGCGGCGTCACGACGGTGGCTCCGGCGAGCGCGCGTCTCTCTTGCTTTGATCTTGTTGCTTCTTCTCGTTGATTCGTTGGCGCGGTCGGTGTCCTCGCCAAAAAAAAAAAAAAAAAAATGTTTCGTTGGGTGGCGGTGGCATGAGCTTCTTGGTTGGCGTGTTCGTGGCCGCGCCGGTTTATTTCTGCTCCTCGCGGACCCGGCTTTTCCCGTTCTCTCTATACATCGTTGCCGTTGCCGACAGTGACAGGCCTGTTTTTTTTTTGTTTTTTTTCTTCTACCCGAACTCGAAGATGTAGTCCACTTGCTCTTTTTGAATGACGTGGCCGCTGCTTCGAAACGTGCCTGGCGCCGCTTCGTGGCCGCTTGTCATCGTGCGTTAACGCCGCAGAAGGCAAGACGTAAATAAAAGAGAAAATGGGGTTGCTGCGTTGTGGGGCGGGGGGGGGGTTGGTTCGACGTCTGCAGGGAGCGGGAACAGATAAAAAGAAAGCGGTCCTTCACGGGCGGTCCTTGCGCTGGCATTGTTCTTGTTTGACGTGTGCCGCCGGTCCTGGTCGGGTTGAACAGAGGACGATGCGCGACTCGCGTTCGTGTGGAGAAGTTTTTTATTTATTGTATTTTTGACGTGCACAGACGTCGTGTGTGACACATTTTCGAAGCCCCGCCGTGGAGGTCTAGTGGCTAAGGTACTCGGCTGCTGACCCGCAGGTCGCGGGTTCAAATCCCGGCTGCGGCGGCTGCATTTCCGATGAAGGCGGAAATGTTGTAGGCCTGTGTGCTCAGATTTGGGTGCACGTTAAAGAACCCCGGGTGGTCAAAATGTCCGGAGCCCTCCACTACGGCGTCTCTCCCACAAATCAATCAATTGACACATTTTCGAAGTAAAAGTTCTTTCACGGATATCTAAAGTAACTACCTAATTGTAATTGTAATTCGAGACCTCGTAGAAGCTGGGAACTGCTCCTCCAGGTGTCACGTCGATCCCAGGTGCTAACATGAAATCCGTTGCTCTTTCAATGAACTCAACCTCGCATTGGCGCCGAAAAGCAGACGGCTGCATCTAGATTCCGGAAGGGTTGAATTTATTATCGTGACTACCGAGTAACAGAGTACACTGAACGGCGAGGAACATTGCGGTTTGAAGTATGGCAAGAAGGCCCTTGGACCTCGGAAACCCTGGGAACTCCAACTGTGCACCCACCCTTGAAACTCGCGTACGAAGGAAGCGAAGAGTTCGGGATTTAGTGACTGTCCATTGCTGGTTTATATATTATGCACGACACGGCAGTAAACACCGAGGAAGAATAAGCTGTCGTCAGAGAGCAGCAGTCAGCATCGCCCTTTGAAGCACCGCGTTACGTGTTGACGGCTTCTTCTTCGAGCAATCTCGCGATGCCGGAAAGACGCGCTCGATAAAATTTCAAAAGCCGAGTTCGCGAATTCAAACGTTAACGGCTTCGATCGGTGCCCGACTCTGATCATACGACGTGAAAGAACGCTACACCAGTCTCGTTCGACTTTTCAAGAGGTCGTGATAGGGTGAGGGAAGAAGGAAAGCATGGTTGTTAAATCTCGCGTCGTAATAAAAACTTCCCCCGATTCCGCGTCGTTAAACGCGGTCGTGCCCGTGTTGCGTGACCCGTGAGAGGTTGTGAAGTCGTCTCTTTGCGCGCATTCGTTGGCCGAGTAAAACGAGGGAAATATCAAAGCAGAAAACGCGCAGCAGACGACAAACGATGGGGAGGGGGGGGGTGTTTTCTAGCAGACGATACGCTGTTTTTCGGCGCGTTTAAGTGGGTTGTTTGAGCTGGGGCTGTGAATATTTGATGACGTCGTTTAAAAGGGGGCTGTCGTTCATTCTGGCTGGCTCTCTGTATGCTTTTTCTGTTTTTTTTTTTCCGGTGCTAGCTCCCTTTTTTTTTTTTTTGTGCCGACTCCGTGGCTATTACGTCCCCGCAGGATTTCTCGTTAGTCAAATGTAGCAGCTTTGCCGGACTAGTTGTGCAAAGAGAGTCGCGGTTAGGTTTTCCTTACCTGTCTCCTCTCCCTCCCCCTCTTTGTATTTTTTGCGCAACATTTTGAAGTCCAGGAAAGTATAGCGGGTGTTGTGTGTATCTTTCAGTGCAGCTCTATTAATTAGGAAATAGTGAATTAATTCAAAGGGACGGGTACAAAAACTTGCTACAGTGGAGAAGAGGGGCACACAACTCTCTTGGATCTGTCTCCGGCGCGCGTGCCACGGTGTAGTATGAATGCTTAAACACTTTGGCAACTTCCAGCCCTGTTGCAGCTCTGGTGTGTAAGCTAAGCTACTGTTTTTACACTACGAATTTTTCATAATGAAGACTAGTGGGACTTTGTGTAGTGTACAAGCACGGACGGATCCAGCCACTTACTTGAGGTTGGGGGGACGTGGGTCGGAAAGAATGGGGTCATTACTTTTTCTTTATACTAGCGAAAAAAAAAAACCCCTTCATAACATAAATATTGTTAATGTGCCTTCATTGTGATTTCTTTCATTTCTCTTTTTATTAGCGATACGAGGAGGACTGCAATCATAGAGGGAGGGGTGCTGACAGACTTTGGGGAGGGGGAGATCGTCCCTACCGCCTCTCTTTCTCTGCATCCGCCGCTGTGTACAAGTCGGGCGGCATCGACGCGTCCTCCGTGTATAATACATTAGAAGTTGGTCCGTAACGTGGTATAATGTGTCTGGCAGTTTTATCGATTTATTTCCATAGCCACCCTTACTGCGCGTTTCTAGCGTGCAGTAACCTCTTTGGCGAGAGTTTCTTTTTTCGGGCATTGTAACGGTCCACGACCGCTGTAGGGGGCAGCTCGCTGGCCGCGCGCCCGTTCAGTTTGTTAATTATTAACGCCGCCTCGCCCGTGTTGACAGCGTGTGTCGTAACGGTGGTCATCTGTTGCGACGCGAGAGAGAGACTCCGCCGTTTTCTCGCGCGCAGTGCAGTGTCCGTGCATGCGTTATTGGCTATATCGTTAAGGTTGCAGAGCACTTCATGCGCCGGGTTTGTGGGCAGAGGGTGGGCGGCTTTTAAATTTTCCATTCTTCCGTGGCTTCGCGGTACCGCGCTCAACAACGCGGTTGTTGAGTGCTAGCGCTACCGCACACCACGGTTCCCGGAGTTGGTGGATTAGATGTCAAAGGTTAAAAAAAAGACAAACAAAACGTGAAATTAGCAGAGGTTGCTCCTGGTCGCGAAAGCCTTGAAATGACGATACGTTGCGACTCTAAAGGCCAATCGATTGCTTCTAGGTCGTCGTCACGCTTTATTTAGGTGATATTATTTGTTTCGATATACATTGATAATCAACATCGCTAATCAACGCGGACAGGTTTGGTCGTAAACCGCAGACGCGACCCCCCAATTTCTGTCACGCAAAGTGGCTTACGCTGATATTTTCGGTACGCCGGGCAAGGAATCACTCGATGAACAGCTTCGCTGTTTAAAGCGAGTTGGGTCTTTGCGCGTGCGCGTGACTCGGTTCTCTGCTGGAATGATGGGGTGGAAAGGAACACGGGGTGGAAAGGAACACACCTCGTTTGTTTAAGCTTGGCTTCGCTGTTCAGGGGAGCTTTACCTCAGCGCCCTTCTTGTCACACTCACGGTCGCGATTATTCACCTTCGCAGCAGTTCGTTCACTGATCGGTTGGTTGGTTGGTTGGTTGGTTGGTTGGTTGGTTAATTAATTGCGGCTTCGTTTCGGTGGCGGTGAAATCCCATAGTTCCGACATAATTGAGCGTAAGTGCACGTCAAGGTACCTTACGTGTTCAACAATATTCCGCACTTTCCCACTACAACGTGCCTCATAATCAATCAATAGTTTCGGTGCGTAAAATTTGAGAGATGTTCTTTTTTTTTCGTCAGCGTGTGCCGCCAAGCGAACGCGGCTGCCGATTTACCACCGTCGACTTACGTATGAAGTTTTACGAAGGCAATGAATTAGTTTTCCAAGCGCGATGATGGATGCGTGGAAAAAAAACTCACCCGGTCAATCAAGGAAGGGAGAAATCAATTAAAAACGGCGATCCTTCGGGACCGGGCGAATCGGATTGATTTGCATCACGCAAGTTCCATCCGTCTTCGCATCATTAGAGCGACGCTGCCCATTTCTTCCGCTCGGAAGCAAGCCATCGATCTCGTTAATTACGTGACCGCGCATGTAGTAGCTACATCGCGTCTTCGATGGAGGCTGAAATTTGATAATCGCCCTCCGGCTGGCTGCCCCCCTCCCCCCCCCCCCGCTTTTTCTTTTTTAAGATTCCGCGAAACATCCTAAGCGGCACATTCTGTCTGGGCGTTTTCGATTTGGTGTACGTATTTTTTCTCGCCAACATCGAGACCCTAGGTTTCCGCCTCGCTTCATCCCGCGAGCAGGGGGAAGGGGTGGCGGAAGGATGTGGCATGGGGTGGCAGAGATCCCTGCGAAACGCGACGGTGGAATCTGATTACGGCAGGCGCCGAAAAGATTCGCGCGTCCCAGGGAAGAGAGTCGCCGGGCCGGCAAACCGTTCGCTCAACGATTCGCCGCGTCCTTCTCGGTTCCGTCCCGCCTCGTCCGCGAGAGTCGCTTCTCTGACGGTGTGCCGTTTCCTTCTTCTTCCCCCATTTCTTCGGGCTGTGCTTTCTGCTCGTCTCTCTAGCCGTACGGGACTCCGTCTCACTACTTCTTCGTCTGAGGTGTACACGCAATGCGTCCTACTTGATGGCCATCAGTGTTTGTCCCTTTTTTTTTTTGTGGCCAGAGTAGGTGGGCCTGTTTTATTATTTCACTGGGCCCACGGGGCTTTCCCGCTAAAACCCTTCACTTTGGGACGGAAAATCGGCCTCCCGCAACAAGTGGGGAAAAAAAAGGGGGGGGGGGGGGCTTCACGGGTAGTTTTCAGTGGAACGACTGAATCTGCTCGCTTCCGGCGAAATTACCCACTCGCTTAGACTCCTGCTTCTGCTGGCGGGTTAATATGAAGCCACCGTGAACTTCGGAGGATGTAGGGAACTTTCCTTTTTTCTCTTGTTTTTAGCATTTTTAAACTTCTTTTCTTCCGCTACTCCGTCTTAATTCGTATTATAAGAGCTTGGTATATTTGCCCCCCCCCCCCCCTGCCGCTGTCAGTTAGATTCTTTCCACTGCTGTTTCCCATTGTTCCCTTGTTTTTTCATTATTTTCATGATGTACAAGCTTGCCTTCATTGAAAGCTAGCTCAGTGGAACATTTCCGTAGTTGACCAGAAGGCCGAAACTAGAGCTCCGCGCTTCACTTTAATAAAAACGCACATGTGCGTGTTTTTAGCGTGTTAGTGATTTTTTTTCTTTCGTTAAAGAACTGAGACAGCGTTGGTATGGCCGAGTGAACTTCGCTAACGCCACACGTCCCTTTCGAGCGAGTTATTTAAGAAAAGGACTCGGTCACTTTCCCAATTACTTTTGACTCAATCATAGCGTGTTCCTGCCTGACATACAAAGTTGGCAAAAATAATAAAAAAGGTAACGAAGAGAAGCTAATCTAAGTGTGCTAACTCGAATGCAGAAAATCAGCGCTGCATGCCAGCTCGAAGCCTTTTCGGGCCAAGATAATGTCGTTGCGTTCGAAAATTTTACGATGTTATTACACAACCCACCGCCAGCTGTAGTTTGTACGGCAAGTTAACTACATTTCGAAAAAAACTGAAAAAGTAATTAGTGATACGGATGTTTCGGAGTAATTCTGCCCCCCCCCCCCCCTTTTTCATCCGTCGACTTGACGAGCTTTAGAACGGGTCGCGGGTAACATTCGGCGCTCATCACACTTTCGCTGAGTGTGTGTCGGTGTAAATCACTGGCCTTTCGCGTCTGTCTCGCGACGTAGTTTCAATTAAGTGCGCGAAGCGCACTGCCAACCGAATGAATGGCCTGAGACGTTCTCGCGCTTTCGGTTGTTGCGTTCTTGCCGTCAAAGAAAGCAAACAAACAGTTGCGCCGTATTTGGAGCCCTCTTCATGTACTTGGTTTGCTTGCTTCTTTTTTTTTTCTACCGTGGTTGATAACCGCGCGTGCAGTGTTCTATAGGGCACGCTGGATGCCCTCGTGGCAGTCGTGTGAATAAGTTTTTTTTTTTCCTTTTTGGAGCGTGTCCATCCTGCTGCGATCCTTCCCGGCGCCGTGCACAGTAGAAGAGAGTTGATGCAAAACATCTGCGAAAAAGCGTCCACACTCTATACTAGTTGGTGACTGGAACGTATACATTATGGACTTCAAGTCCTAGTAGCCTAGCCCCATCAATCTACGCATATCACTTCGTGGATATGCCGTATATTTTATTTTTTCCTTTTTCTTATTCGTGTGCACGGAAAAGGAAGGGGTGTGTGTAAAAGGGGCTTTTGGTTCCACCTTAACCGCGTCTTTTACGACCTTCTCTTTCTCGCCGTGTTAGGAATTTATTAGTTACGCGTTGCGGCACGAAGTGGTAATTACTCGAGCGAGCCCGAAACTGTTGTCTGCAGAGTTCCCGTGTCAACCTCCTCGTTTCTTTTTTTTTTTTCGTTTACGACGGCGTCTTGTTTTTATGACTCGACTTCTTTTAGTGCCATCTTGTTCGGCATGGGCTCTTTTCTTTATGATTTGTTTTCCCTTTTCGCTGTATGATAATAACCTGCCGGTGCGCGCGACTTTCTCGTTAGCTGTTGTACGAAAACGAGAGTGAGTGCGGTATTGCTCCAGTGCACTACATAGCATAGTAAGGGGTGAAAACTTCTTTTTAATCGCTGCGCTCCTGAAGAAACGCAGTTTTCTCCTTTTTTCTATTTTTTATGGTGTTTTTTAAAAACGAAGTGTAACGTAAAAGCGTGCTCTGTTTTCAGCCCCAGATTGGAAGGGGGTTTAGGTAGAAGTATGTTAGTGCGACACGGTCAACATTTCTTTCTTTTAGGTTTTTTTTTTGCGGGTGGGGGGTGAACGTCTATATATATCTACTGGGTCATACGGCACACGTTTATTTGCATGTGCGGTGTATATATATTGTTACCGGGAGTATTTATTTATTTAGAGAGAGAGAGAATGAAATGAGGGAAAGGTAGGGAGGTTAACCAGGAAATGGAGCATCCGGTTTGCTACCCTATATTTATTTAGGAATCGTCTTATCGTATTTATGTAGGAATCGTCATATGCGAACCAGAATCGTTAACGAAGGGCTCGTCATTTGAAATAGTAATTAAGGAGAAAGGGAGGGAAGGACAGGCTATTTTATAATAGCCTGCTCCGTACTGGTGGAGAATGGAGCGTAAGCAAGCGTTAAGACGCCAGCCAGCTGTGTTTAACACAACCGCGCTTGGCACTGATCACGTCCGACCCTTGGAAAAGGTAACGAGCGGGCTGAGTTATGGGCAACAGTTGCGACTCCTTCTGAAGCAGCAGCAGCTCGGCTTGTCACTCGGGTGTTCGCAGCAGCAGCCTCATCATCTCTCGCGCGCTCTTGTGAGGCGGCAGAGAATGGCCTCGGACTCGAGCGCGAGCGACTGGAAGTGTACGCGATAAATAGTAAAAGGGCTATTATGCACGCGACGGCTGCTTGAGGAACTTCACTTCGCGTGGCAGTTGCGTGCACCACTTTTGGAGGGCAGCTGGGGGGGGGGGGGGAGGGGGAGAGAGAGAAGACATGAAAGCTGGCACAGCACTACTGCGGGAGGTATCGTGTGGTAGCGCGCGACTGTAGCTCTTATTTATTTTATTCATTTACTTATTAATGAAATCCTCAGAGTACATTTGCTATATTGTACAGGACAGGGGGGTGGGATAGTTGAACACCAAAGTAAATACAGAATTATTAACCACGATACAGTGAAGATAATAGTTGTTCCCATTGTTACACTTCACGATGTGAAGGGTGATGTCGGCGATGATCACTAATGAAGCCCCCCATCGTGTCTTATTAGAACTCGGTGACTTGAAAGGTCTCCGCTTTGTGTGATGTGAGCAGCGTTTATATTTACATGTGTGGTCGTTTTTTGTTTTTTTTCGGTGATTGCGTTTTCGGCGTTTTCGGATGCATCGTTGGCGTAATCTTGCAAACAAGTTTTCCCGGGTAGATTACGAACCGATATCGGGGTGTATCGTCATGCCTGCAGGGTAGAGTCGCGGCCTTGTCTTCGGGGAATTCGGTGCAGTTGTTACCCGGTTCGCACACTTGTTGTGCGCAAGTTGTCGTTTACAAGGAGCTAAGCTTCACTATACTATGTCCTTTAGGTGATCAACCTCTTGCACCGAACTTCAAGTTAACGAGTGCATTTTTTTTTTCTTTAGCGTGCCTTCTGCTTGGTTCGGCACGATTTGTCGGCGCGGGCTGTACGGGGCGGGGCGTTGCTCGAATTATCCAGAATACGGAATTTCTCATTTTTGTTATCAATAAACATCGCGTCGCAAAGTTAACTAAGAGCCCAGAACTTCTTTTTTTTTTTAACGAACGCTTTCGTTAATCTCCATTGACTTGGCGTTCCTCTGTGCTACCCCCGCTTCGCGAATTTCTCTCGTGATTGGCTTATCGCGGGTTGAAGTAATCCCCTTCACGAGGCACTTGCCGCGCTGTTCTGAGACGTCCGCTCGCCGTCTCCATTCTGCGCAGTACTAGACCCCGTTTCCAACGACGACGCCTGGATGTCGTAAATTAGGCGCACTTACTCATGGCTGAGGTCGCGGCTGTCTATGGACTTGATGAGGTGGCTGCCTCGTTTAACGGTCGTGCTCCTCGCCAGTGCGCGCGTACTTGAATTATGTGGGTGTACGGTGCTTAGAAAAAAAATGAACTTAAGAGACTTTGCCCTATCGGAAAAATAGGAGGTAAACGAAGTTTAGCGTGAGCATGTGTGGCTTTCTTTTTCTTTCAAACCTTTTTTTTTTTCTCTCTCTCGTCCTTGCTATTGCATTGCGCAATCTCCATACTGGGAATTAGAGCTTCAGTTCACACTGGCAAGAGCGACAGGCGTGAGTTCGTACTCGGACGAAAATGCAATATGGTAACATGAAGGGACAGGTTCACCCTGGTAAAGTGACATCGGCGTTTGTCGTCTAGGCAGTGCTCTAAAAGAAAGCATCAATTATTGAAAAAAGAAAAAAAGCTGCGTGTGCAAATACCGTGCCTTGGTGCACGTTAGAAAGGCTTCTGTTTCTTTACGTTCGTCGGTGGCAGGCTTTTCGCGTACGACGATGCCACCCAGTAAAGAAAAAAAAGAACAGAAAATATCACAGCATATCCACAAAATCAATGAGTGGGATGTAGCCTCGGAGGTTTTCATCGGAATACCGTGAATCGTCTGTCTGTCCGCCCGTCCTTATGTCAATACATGTAGTGAACACTCCAAGCACCGCCATCCAGCGGGCATTCCAAGAACTAAATGGGCGGGGCGGCTACTATTACTACTACTACGGTACTACTACTACTAGCTACAACGGGGACGCACCACTTACGGCTTAAGAAGCTTCGCCCCTGATACGAAACGCGAGTTTATTGCGCGCCTGTGAAGGAATGGGCTGTTGACGGCGGCATGTTCTCATTTACTAGGACGAATTTGCCGTAACAGCTTGCTGTCCCTTCACTCCCCCCCCTCTCTTTTCTACGAGGACATCTAGATGTAGCCGCTGTAACCCCGGATGTTTTATTTGAGGCGCTATTAAAAGGCCCCGGTGGCCATTTCGAATGGAAGGCCTGTGCAGATGCGAAAGTTTGAAGAGTGACGGGCGAGCGAATTGTCAGGACGTGAAAGGAAAACGCGCGCTTTTCGAGGGTATTCTCGAAGGAACAGCCGTTTACTAGCTTTGCGATTACTAGGAGTTAGTTTTTTTTCTTTTCTTTGATACCTCTGTAAGAAACAGCTCTCACGAGCTCTACGCGATTACTGACAGTTCGTTTCATTTTATATTTTTGTACCCTTTTCTCTATTACAGCATTCCTTGCTCCGCGGCACAAGTGTGGCTTTGTCTGTGAGCGCTTTTTTTACTGTGGGCAGTTTGTGGCAGGTTTATGTGCCAGCCTTCAAGGAAACGTTGACGCGGCTTTAAAAAAAAGAAAAAAATGCGGATAGCTGACTTATTAAACGGCGCTTTGGTGCCGATTTGCTTGACAACAATAGTGTCGCGTTTTTCAAGCATGTTTTTGTGTGCGTATTGTGGTATATCGTGGTTTGTGCACGCTGTTAATCTGAGGACGACACTTGTCTTAGGCGGCTGATTTGGCGTGTTGAGGCTGTCGCGCTCCCATGGTTCTCTTGTAGCCCTCGAGTCGCGTGAACTGCGCAATCGTTAAAAAAATAATTTGAGACAGTGAGGACCGTTTTAAATAGGCGGGAAAAAACCCCGGCCCATATCGCCAGTTTGCAGGGCCGCCATAAGTTTTTTTTGTGTGTGTGTGAAGCGGCCACAGGAGGTGCACTCTTAATCAGGTATTCTCACAAATCACGCAGGTCACGTTTTTCTTGTGGTTTCCTGGATATTAGCCAACATTTAACCAGGACCCGATTGAGAGTTTGGGGATACGCATTTGCATTACGTGAGCGTGCACCGCGGTGGATCAGATCGCCACGGTGCTCGGCTGCTGACCCCAAGGTCGCGGGTTCGACCGCGGCGGTCGCACTTATAGAAGGAGGGCGAAAGGGTATAGAGGCCCGTATATACCGTGAGATGTGAACGCACGTTAAAGAACACCATACACTTGAAATTCCGGAGCCCTCCACTACGGCGTCTTCCATGATCATATCAAGGTTTTCGGACGTGAACCCTCATAGATTATTATTATTATTATTATTATTATTATTATTATTATTATTATTATTATTATTATTATCGTTTAGCTACGCGCGTCACGGCGCGTTCTTTCTCGACCAGTTCTTTTTCGGCTCCTTGCGCATTCGGGCATGTTGGCTTGATTGCCATTATTTATACGTGCAGTCCATTCGTGCTGCCTTCTCGGGCGTGGCTACGGTGGTAGGAGACCGATTTTTAGACCTCGTGAACGCCCGTGCGGTTCTCTTTATTTGGACCTCGTCGTCGCTCTTCGCCTCGGTAGCGTAAATAAACACGGCCGGGCACGTCCCAGACCGAAGACTCGAGAGGTTCGACGACGAGTTTGTTTATTCGAGCGCAGCCTGTGTGCATGCGCCAGGTCTTATGCCTCGTTTCCGTAAACACGACGTGCCACAGCCAATACATACTTGAATGAGGAGGCTAATAATAATGATGATGATAACACGAGCAATGAATAAAAAAATCGAGCATAAGCGGCTGGGCTGTAGCCACCTCTCGTACTCCTGACATGCGGTCCTTGGCTCTTTGAAATCTGCTGTGGAAATTCACGATTGTATAGTTATTGATGTGTTAACGAAAAAGGTCGCGAATCAGCTTCTACTATAACCACCTCTCAACACTGTACGCACGACCCTCTTGCCGCTACATACACGCTTAATTAGCGTGAGAAGGCGCGTAAAAACAAAAACAAATACGGGCGCAGACGCCAATTTGAAATACCCGAACCGAATACCGTGACGTCGTAAGATTTTAAAGGTGTCTACGGGGTCCTTAGCGGCCTATAATCGTTAAAAACGGTATGCGTTGTCGTCTGTTGTTGCCGTAGACCTAGCAGAGAAAGTCTCGGGAAATTGCATCGAGCCAATGTCCCGAAAATACGAAAAATACGTTTTAAAATGTCTGACGTCGCGCACGGAGATATAGGCACGAAATTAAAAAAAATGAACTTCAACCTCAATTTTCTTCCTCGCGATTAATGAACTTACTTACGATAGCGAAACATGAGGCATTAGACTTCTAAAAATGCAGTTTGTCAATACAAGTCAAGTCATTGTTTCTATTTTGTGTACCTTTAAAAAAAAGAAATCCCAAATGAGCTGCTTTGCTATAACTACCTCTTGTACACGGCTACACGCGATTTCTGACTCTCTTTATCTTCAGTTGAAGCATATGCAAATTTCCGCTTGCCTAAAACGTAGGTGCACGCGCGTTGAATGGGCGTGCGTGTATACCACCACTTTGACAGTGAATCTTTTTTTCGTCGCTCTTGTTCACGAGGCGAGCGCCACGGCGTGTAGTTGTAAACGTGTGAAGTGTGCAGCTGCCGTGTCTCGTGCACGTTCGCTGCGAAACTGGCGTTCGCGAACGACGCGTCACGTGGTTACGGGAAGGAGAAATTAACGAGTTCGGTAGAAACGTGCCCGCGTGCCGTTAAATGCTTGCTCGCGCTTTGTAGCGATTGCGTATTCGTGATCCTCTCTTTCTCTCTCTTTTTTTTAGAGGCGAAGCTCCTTAGGCCGTGGGTCGTTCTCTCCTCTGTAGTAGTAGTAGTAGTAGTAGTAGTGGTAGTTGTAGTATGTAGCCACTTCTAGTTTATGACTTGTTCAATAGATGGCGTGCCACCTCTGGTTTATGACTTGTTCAATAGATGGCGTGCCACCTCTAGTTTGACTTGTTCAATAGATGGCGTTGTGTGTTGCATGTCCTTGGGAATAATTTAACAGATGGCTTTAGTGCGTTTTCACAGCATATCCACGGAGTGCATGACGGTGAGCGGGGCGAAGCGTCCGTATGTGCGTCTACGCTTCTGTCCGTCCGTCCGTGCTTCCGTCCGTACGCATGGACGGACTGTCGCTTCGCCGCGCTCGACGTCATTCGCTCCGTATATATGCTGTGATTGATTAGATTCAATGCAGGCGCATTTCTCGTGCATCGGTCTTATCTTTCTCCTGTGTCGAATGCGCGTTGTCCAGTATTTAAGATTGTGAACTAAGCAGCCCGGCAAAACATTTGTTAAGGAAGCTAGGGAGACCGTATTTGGATTCGGAAAGATATTAGTCGAGTGGACCGTGTTTGTTTTGAAAGTGGCGGCCGAGAATTCGTGGTCACTATAGGGCGCGTGTACTGCGCTTACTTAATGCTTGCCCACGTCCCTTTAGTTGCCTTGAGTTTGAAGTGTATACTTGCATAGTCCGCTAATTCTGCCTATATACTGCGTCTCTATACTACGCTTGTACTTGATTCCTCGGAACTTTGGCCAAGATGCGCCGAAGCTGTTAAGTACTGGCTTTGCGCGTGCGATTTTTCCAGCGCAGGCTAATAATCCTGGTGTTGAATTTGGGGATTCACTTTGCTGCGTGGACCGATTCGTTTTGTTCGATCGAGTTCGTTCTAGTTCGTAGTACTAGCTCGTTAAATCGCCGTAGTAGCTCATTAAATCTAGGGGTAGTTTAAGTGCCCAAAGCACCGAAATTCCCGGGTCGTTGGCGTTTTTCACGTGCTGCGTGCGCACCTCCGAATAACGTAACTATAACACAACTATAACTTCACTCCGAATAACATAACTAGATAACCGTCGAGAGCTTCTTCGCGCGATTAAGACTACTGGCCGGTGCAGCGGTGCAATGAAGAGGCTGGCGAAATGCCTTCATAACGGCGCCAAATACCTTGGCCTATATACTCCCAACGCCTACCACGCGCGTTAGCCGCATCCATGCGTGGTATTCCTTTCGACCATCCCCCTCCACCATTCACAGAATTCTATATGCACGCGGGGGTGCTCCTTCTCTCTCTCTCTTATCTCTTTCGACCGCTGGGCTCATTCGCAAGGCACTGCGACGTGCTCCCTACCGGGCTGCAGAAATTGGGTGCCTTTTTTTCCCACCACCGCCATTCACGGCCCTGACATTACGCATTTCGCGCTCCGCGACGGCAGTCCGGTGCTTTTAACTCCTTCGAAGGACGCCGCCGGGTCATGGCGGGCCCGTGCAGCTATTGCATGTGCAAAGGCACGCATGCGTGCATCGCTTAATCCTTGCGCCCAGTGTGAGAAAGTGCGCGCCATTTTGTCGAGGGCCGCGAGCGCGCTCTGAAAGGCGTTTCAGCAGACCTCCTTTCCCTTTTCGCTGTCTTCCTCGACTGTGCTCTGCCGAGAGTATTGCGTCCGCGGGCCAGATTACTTACATTTCCGCGGAATGGTAATGTCATTGCCCCCTCTTTTGTCTGTGCTCGAGCCCCGGGTGCGAGTTTTGGAATGCAACTCGCACTAGGCTCGATGGGCAATTCGCCAGTGCGCGAAATTGGGCTGTGGCCGCGCCTTTTTTTGCAGTTGAGGTGATGACGTAGTTTTGAGAGAGCTGCTTTAGCAGTTAGCTTCGTTATCCACGGTCACACCTTCTAACCACCTGAAATGTAAATCTACTCATAGTAGACTTCTCTAAGGGAATAAGAACGTCGGAAATGACCGTTTCTCCGCCTATGGAATACGAGTTCCCCCAAGCGGCGTCGCACGTTTACGACGGTGTGCGCTTTGTATACGTAATAACGAACTCGATCTCGTAGAAAAGCCGAAGATTGACATGGACTATTTGTTTCGACTTTAACCGACGGAGAATAAATGTTCCAGGCGTACGGGCAGTGAACTGAAATCTCGATGGACACTAAACGATGACGGAAAGGGGGGGAAGGGGGGCACGACACATCGCGCGACCCACGTAATGCTCTTGCGGCATGAATCGTTCGACACCGGCTTTTCGGAGGCGACTCCGTTCTGCCTTTCACAGCGGAGTGGTTATGTCTAGTTCTCAGCACGTTTTCGAACGTTTGAACTGCCTCTGACCAATGCAGTGGGACTCGTATGCTGCCCACTGCATCGTTGATTGATATATGTGGGGTTTAACGTCCTTAAACCACGGTATGAATATGAAACGCTGTAATGGAGGGCTCCGGAAATTTCGACCACCTGGTGTTCTTTAACGTGCACCCAAATCTGGGCACGCGGACATACAACATTTTCGCCTCCATCGGAAATGCAGCCGCCGCAGCCGGGATTCGATCCTGCGGGTCAGCAGCCGAGTACCTTAGCCACTAGACCACCGCGGCGGGGCTGTCCGTTGTGCATCGTTGTCTTCGTTAATAACATATGCGCTTTTACGTCCCAAAAACCACGATATATTTACAAGGGACGCTGTAGCGGAGATCGTTCCGAGAATTTCGGCCATCTGGTGTTCTCTAAGGGGCACTGACGTCGCGCTGCATGTGGGCCTCGGCCGCTTCGCCTTCGTCAAAATGCGACAGTCGCTGCCCGAATCGAACCCGCGACCTTCTGGTCGGCAGGCGATTGCGTCCTATAGCCTCCGTTGCATCGAGGTGTACTCACCATTACGTGGCTCTCACTTGCGAACTGCTTCGAGGCTGTCTAGCGGCCCCGTTACGATCTAAGTATAACCTTGGCTGTATCGAAGGCTATCTGCATATATCTTGCGTTCTGGTACATAAATCCGCCCGCGCGTCAAAGCAGATTCGACCACACTGCTACATAGTAGCAGCATTTAGTGATTCTTTGATTTTTCCTTTTTTTTGCGATGGCTTGACGGAGCGGTTGCATAATGGCTGTGTCACTTTCTTTTCTCACCAGCACTTACGTGGAAAGGCCACTGCCGTACATCCCTAAATGGCCATGATACCCAATTTTCGCTCATACTCTTAGTTATGTGAAACGGTGTTGGCAAACAAGCTCGCAAACTTTTCAGTGGTTTCGATCGTGAGCTTTATTTATAGTAAATATTTTTAATGATGATGATGATGATGATAAAATGTGTTTAACGTCCCAAAACCACCATATAATTGTGAGAGGCGCCGTAGTCGAGGGCACCGAGAATTTCGACCTTCTGATGTTGTTATTTAACGTGCACCTAATTCTGAGCACCGCAATCTGAAGGTTTCTCTGCCGAGAACTACTTTTTAGTAATGGCAGTCATTTCAGAGCTGTGTACATATACGTCGCTGGTGCGTTTGAGCTTGGCCTTGTGCCGCTTCGGAGGAGTCGAGGGCGGCTTCGTCGTCGTGTAATCCCGCGTCGTCCCCCCCCCCCCCCCCTAGGAAATTGGTAACGAACTTATTGATACCCGATAAGTGATGCGAACGAGGAACGGTGCGTATAGCTTCGCGAGCCGTCGTGTGGAAGTGGCGGTTATCTTATCTGATCGTTGTACCTCGCGAGCTCTTCGGTCTGAATTGGAATTTTTCCCGTAGTTGGAAGACGTGCGAACCTACGTTGGTGCTTCCCTTCTTTCTATCATGAGTGAGCATTAATTACGCCGCACAGTGCCTACAGACGTCGGCGGCATAGGACACACCGAGGCCGACCGATATCTGTAGTGAATGCCACTTGGGTGGTTCTGCGCCCGGTGGTCGAGTTTCCGTTGGCGCCTTCGTTGTCGATTCTTACCGCGTCGTCGTTCGTGAGAGTTGGTCGGCGGGCCGGTCGCTGGTAGCCGCGCGGTATTAAAGTCGGCCTTGAACAAGAACGGTCCCGCGGCGGCCCTTTGTGCGCGTTCTAGGCCTCTCGAATATGCGTATCTAGTGGGTCGTTCTCGCCGGCACAGCTACTCTTTCCGTCTCGTCCTCATCCACCGGTGCTCCGGAGCCTGGCGGAGTTCGTGCACGAAACGGGAATCGCGCCCTACCGCTGAGAACGGGACGAATAATGAAAAATGCCTTTAGAGAGTTTTAGTACTGCGTACGTGGCGGCGTTGCGTACGTAAGGACGCCACGTTCTGCGTATAGTGCGCATGCGCAGACCGCAACGCGCACGTATTGCGTTACGTACGCAGCCGCTACGTACGCACGCATGAGATGCGTGCGTCCGTACGTATGAGGTGATCGCGCCTCTCTCGAACAAGTTCGCGACAGCGCGAGACTTCGTTTTGCAAAATGGCGGCATCGAAGGCAAGCACCGACCGGCTCTGTGGCTTAAAATATGGCCATAGTCTGGCTATAACACTTGGATTGGCTCACATTGGCTGTCAACAACACGTACTTCTATTTTTATCTACCAGATGGCGCAACACGCTTCACGCTCGTTACGTACGCGGGTACTACGGCGTACTAAAAGCCGATTAGTGGCAAACGACGCCACGTAACGCAAGGCGCTTGCGTGATGCGTACGTAGCGCCATTCCGCAGTACTAAAACTTTTTTTTTACGCAACCGCGTCGGGACCAGGCCGCCTACAGAAATTTCACGCGTAACCGCACGCCGTACCTAGGCAGGAAGTCCTGGCTAATTCTTGTCCCGCCTATTCTGAAGGCCACCTCGATTTGGGCCGGTTACTCTGGGACACGGCTACGGAGCCGCATAGTTGACGATAAGCGGTCATAATTTGACTTGATTTCCTGTCTACTGGCGTGTACTGTAGCAAGGTTTGACTACCCGGCTGTGGCGGCTGCATATCTGGTGAAGGCGGAAATGTTGTATACGCCCGTGGGCTCAGACTTGGGTGCACGTTAAAGAACCCCGGGTGGTCGAAATTTCTGGGGCCCTCCACTACGGCGTCTCTCATAATCATATGGTGGTTTTGGGGACGTTAAACCCCACATATCAATCATGATCATCATCTAGCAAGGATTTGACAAAGAGTGTAGGAGTCGGGGGGTTCGATTCGTGACCTGCAGCAGCCACACTTCTGAGTTGCGCACGTGGCGTAGTTCTCGTTCCTTGCGTCATCTTAGCCTATAGTGCACCTTTTAATTACAGCGCAGTTTCACGAGCGTGCAAAACCAATGAGCATAAAGCCTCGCCCTTCTCACTTCAAAAGGGGGCGAAATGCGGAGAAACACCCGCGTGTTACTTGAACTCGCCCGACAGCCAGCTTTTTGCACTTTAATTAACACCGGTGCTTCCAAAATAAATAGGGTCGGCCCTTCACTACGGGTCGCCACTCGGGAACGATCAACCGTAAAGATTAATTTTTAATTAAGGTAAATTTGATTTTCAAGTTTAGCGCTTCGAGCGTGACACTGGCCTACGCCAGAGCGGCGGAGATGGATGGATGGAAAAACTTGATTTCGTCAGAAAGCAACTGAGGAAGATTCCGTGTTAGATGGCCATCAACCCAAGGTTGGCGGCGACCTGCGTGGCCCACTCCACGACCCTTAACTGGACGACTGGGTCTTAGCTGGTCAACACGGCCTCCCAGTGCTCAAGAGAGGGATCACGCATCATATCCACTGGCGGCGGAGAGCAGTCCCCCGTATATGTCAGTGCCGCCTTGATCGCACTCTCGGTAGCGGCGGTGGCATCGCGCAGATATACATTTTCGTGCGGTGACGCGCGGAGGCAGCCATTCGGCCATCTACGCTTTTGGCTCGAAACAATCGTTCTTCTCCATTGTTACGGCAGGTGCCCTCCGTCCGCGCACTCTTCCTCCTGTTCGGGCGGTTTTTCTTTCCGCGAGAACAATGCAGTGAAAGAGGGGGAGGGAGGAATGCTTCTTCGCTCTCGTTCCAGGCTCCAGACACGCACCACCACAACCCCTACCCCCCGCTCGATTTCGGCTTATTGTAATGCTAGCTGGCCGCCTACCTAGAGAACTAAAACGCGTGCAGGCAGGCGCCGCCATGCATAATGGTCCCTACTCGGTATGTGGAGGTGAAGGACTGCATCCCTCGGGGTAGCGTAATACCGTGCAGCACACTCGCAAGGGTACTACACAGCTGTGCATCGATACGCGGTTTGCGCCCGTACTGCGGTGAACGTAGGCGCGCAACTTAGTTTCGAATTAATCGAAAGGCTGTACGAACTACGCGCCCGTGATGGGAGCTAAACTTCGGGAGTTCGGAAGGCTGTGTCATGAACGGCGGGAGTGGGCAAACGCAGGGTGCTTGACGTATATCATTGTACTCATTAACATCAGCGTCAAAAACGTAGTTTTGAATAGGTGTTCTCAGACGGATAGAGGATGCATGTTTGAAACGAGGATACGAAAGACGATACACTGATTTTTCGAATATGGCTTTGTTTTATTAGAAGTGCCTATCGATTGGGGCTAGTAATCGTGTGCGCGCGCTTTAGAAGAAATTTCATTATTGTTGTTTGTGACATTCCGTTGCGAAAACAGATGCGTGTGACTGAAAAATGGTTACTTACTAGCACATCTGGCCGGTAAAGTGTGTAGTTAAATAGAAGCGTTTTCTGTTTTTAATCTCGGTTGCCACGGCAAAGAGCATCGGTTACACGAACTGATCGCTAGACCCAGCAAAATCATTTGTTGAAAGGGGAGTAAGTGAAAAAAAAAAAAAACATACATGTACGTATGCATCGCTGCGATAAGGCATAGCGCACCCGTTTTTGCGTATTGGGTGATAAACGCCTCTTCTCTGCCCGGAGTATTCCGATCGAAGAACGTCTCTTCCGCAGAATAGAGTGCGAACGCTACTTCGTAGAAGAGGCGCTGTCTTGTTCAGCCGAAGCTTGGCATGCTTATTTTCGATGCACCAAGTCGTTCATTCCTAGGGGAAACCATAGTGCTTCACTGTTAGGCTGCCGTGTAATGCTGTGTAGAACGCGTTGCAAACAGTTGTGCACCGCGGTGAAGCCGTCTGTTAATTGCGTGGGGGGAAAACTGCGTTGCCGACGCGTAGGCAATTTGTCGCTTCCGAACTTGAGCTGTCTTCGTTTGGTTGTCGTGTTAATTGCGTGGTTTGTTTTTAAGCCTCGTGACATTTGTAACTGACAGGCGTTATTAGAAAGGGAGGACGTGCGACTCATGATTTGAGCTAGTGCATTCTTTTGTTCAATTACGCGTCGTAGCGAATGCTTGTTTGCCCTTTAGTCGCGCAGCAGGGCCTAGGGTATCCGCACCATATGACCTCCGCAGAGCTACGCAGCTTGTGCTCGGTCGGCCGATGCCTTTGCTGCATTACTTGGGGGAAAAATAAAAAAAAAAAATCTTAAGGCACCGTATTGGGCGCAGTGAACCGAATGCGCCTTGGCGCAGTAATTAAGATTCCGCGCCACTGCACCCTCCTGCAGTTTTTGCCGTGATGCATAGGCTTTCTGGAATGTCGTAGTTTGGTGAAATGAAAGGAAAGAAAGAATGCTTCACTCATTAATCGCAGTGCCTTTACGCTGTAGCGTGTCACTTTGACGGTCGCTTCTTTTTTTCTCCCGTCTCGTTCGTCATTTAAACAACGCGAGTCTCGCGTCTTACTCGGTGCTCGTATTCGGATTGGTGTGGTTTGTCTTTGGTGTTCCTTTGTAGCCCTCATTAGGAAATCATTTCCGCTTTTTGTATTTCTCTTTTTGCAATCGTTCGCGATTGTGCTAGTCTCCTCTTTTGTTCACGGGTCTCTGCTCACTGACGTTGAATTGTTCCCTGTGCTTCGTGTCTGCGCACTGACGTTTAATTGTAACTAGTAGCTGCGTCTACTGCGTTGGTTTCTTTTTTGCTTACTTACTTTTTTTTTGCTTTACTTCACTCTGGGAGCTTGTGATGGTAACGCAGCGCAGACTAACACATGTCTTTTATTCATCTCAAAGGGACCAATTAGCATGCCCATTTTGCCCCCTTCCGGGGCTCGTGCTTTTCATGTATCTCGTTTATTTCCGCGTTTCTCCAGTCAAGCTAGCTTTTCCGTGTTAGCCTCTCCAACCAGGCGCTGGCTCCGTATAAAAAGTGCACTTCGCGGAAACTAGGGCCATTCGATGCAATAGGCAGTTATATTTTCGGCTTCGCAGGTTCGCTCTTTTACAGTGAGAGATGACGTTCAATACAGGCAACGGTTGTAGGAAGTCCATTGCAGTAAAAACACAGCAAAACGACGCCTCAAGCTGTCCTGCCAAATAGTTAATGCTGTGGTCTGTTGTTCAACATTGAACATGCAATGTTTCAATGAAAGAGCGGGTGCGTCAGATCTGCGCGCTACAGCCGCACGTGAAAAGGTGAATGTTCTAGCCGAGAGAAGCAGGAGTGGAGTGGAGGCTGGTCCCCTGCAGGTCCCATCGCCGAGCAACCCGGGGAAGCGAGTGCTGAAGCGAAGATTCCCGCAGGGGTGCAGCGACCCCGGTTGTGTCCGACCAGAGTTCCGACTGCATCGATCGTTGCTGCAGCCGACACAACGGTCTGACACTGTATACCGGCTCGAGTGGCTGGCACATTCGAGCGAGCAGCCCTCGGGCAGGCACGGGACCGCTCCTCTGGCCCCGGACCAATCAACCGCCACTTCGCAGGACAGCGCGGGCGCTCACACCGACTCCATCGGCGGTGGGTCACATTCGAACGACGGCACGACGCAAACCGTCTACCAGGATTCGAACCCACAACGCCTCCCATACACAACAACGAGTGCATCGCATCGTCACTGGCCTGGTGACGACGGAGGGATGAAGGTGACATATGTATCAGTCCGTTCGGTGGGTAATTGTTATGTTGTCGCGGTATATAATAAACGGCAGTTTAGTAGCCTATCTTCTTTTTTTTTTTTGCGGGAGTAGGATACGTGAAAATGCATTGTCCCGCGTACTCGATTGACAATGTACAAAGCGTGCAATCGCAGTTTAGGCATTGCTATTTTCGGTATAATTGCGTAAATGAGGCAAGGGTTGATTTTCGCTGTGTGGTAGCGTCTTGGCACTGCTTGTCTTAGACAAGTGGTAATCGATCTGATTACATTCTTCTAGAACGCAGTTAAATGTGGACAATATGGACTTCTTGAGTTCATGCCCCGCTGCGCCGGTCTATTGGCTAAGGTACTCGGCTGCTGACCCGCAGGTCGCGGGTTCAAATCCCGGCTGCGGCGGCTGCATTTCCGATGGAGGCGGAAATGTTGTAGGCCCGTGTGCTCAGATTTGGGTGCACGTTAAAGAACCTCAGGTGGTCAAAATTTCCGGAGCCCTCCACTACGGCGTCTCTCATAATCGTATGGTGGTTTTGGGACGTTAAACCCCACATATCAATCAACTTCTTGAGTTCATGTTGGCGTCTTTTCTACTGCCGCTAGTGCAGTTCACAGCGGCTGACAGTCGTCCCCCGTCTTTCTCTCGAAGCAACCCAGCGTACTCTCGACCTGATAGTCGGCAACTCAAAACTCGTCGCCTCGCGTCCGGGACCTGTTGTTTGTGGCTCGGAGAGAGCCTCGAAAAAAAAAAAGATGTCTCGTCTCCCGAGAGAGAGAGAGAGAGAGGTTAATGATAGAGGAAGAGATAAAAAGGTCGCTATTTTCTGCCTCCCGTCGCGGGGGCACGGCTCAGCGCCTTTAGGGATCGGGGAAGGGGAAGTAAAGATGATAGGAAGAAGAGAGGAGGGAAAGAAAAAGTGAATGGCATGGCAAGAGAACGTCTTGTCAGTACAGTCAGTAGTGCAAATGAAAAGAGTTCGTCTATAAGGCGGCGAGGTCCGCGCAAGCACAGAACTCGAGGAAGGCTCGAAGGGCTTTCGTCTTCGAGCGCGCGGGAAAAAGTATGTCTTCCATTGTTTCGGCAGGTAGTCCAAGCAGACGATAGCGGCTTACCAGTGTGCAACGCTCAGTGGCCAGGTCAGGGCAGGAGCAAACAATATGCTGCAGTGTTTCGTCATCACCGCACCTTCGGCACGCTGGCGATGAAGAGCGACCCGCGGAATACATGCGTGCCGCAGGCCAGACGCTGCCAGTACGCAGGCGAAGCAACAACCGCCGCTCGCATCTGTCCAGGCCGGTCTCCGGAAGGGGTGGTGGAGGTTTGCCGCTTGACACCCGTGTGTCAGGGTGGGCCGTTGGTAAGAGCTTCCGCAGACGCTGCCGTGAGTAATCCGACTGAGTTACCGCCTTAGTGACTGGCGTGTCGCAGTGGTGGGCTGCCTTAGCGGCGGCGTCAGCCTCCTCGTTGCCAGCTATTCCAACGTGCGAGGGAAGCCAGTGGAGGGACAGGCGCACACCACTCTCTTTGATGGCGGTCAGTTTTGCGTGCAGCAACGCCACAGTTATGCCTGCTTGGTCTGGTTGGAGCAGCGCTTGTAAGGCTGGTCGGGAGTCGCACAGAATCGCCACAGGCAACTGGGGTAACGTGGCAGCAAGGTGGTCGGCTGCCAAGTGAAGGCCGGCCAATTCAGCTGCAGTGGAGCTGGCGTGAAAGGGAAGTCGGCAGCGGATGGTTGTCCCAGTCGATGGTATGACGCAGGCAGCCGCGGCCGAATGGGGGCTGTCCCGAACGGACCCGTCCGTGAATACCAGGAGCTGCCCCTTAAGTCTTTCATGAAGTTTCGCCACGGCTGCCTGATGGAGCTCGCATGCCGGTGTGCGCCTTTTTCTGAGGTTGTCCAGAGTTAATTGTACGTCCAGAGGCTGTTGATGTGGTGGAGGGGGTTGGATTGGACTGGGGGGATCGGGGACCAGCTCTTCATAGAGAGCGCAGATCTGTGCCATCCGTGACGCTGGTCGGCTCCGCAGTCTCCGAAGGAGGGCGGCGCCCCCGAGGGCCCTGTGAAGGCGATCCACATGATGCAGCGCCTGTCGTAGCATCAAGAGTGACAGAGGCCAGGTCTGGGCCTCCGCCAGGGTTGCAGCTATGGGTGACTGACGGGAAAGTCCCATGAAGCGCCGAATTGCCATGCGATGTTGCCGCTCCAGTTGCTCCTTGCGGTGTGGCGCCAGCTGCACCAAGGGCAGTGCATAAGTTTGCGCTGTCGTTGCAGCCCCTTCGTAGAGTCTTAGAGCCAGCCGAGAGGTGCACCCTTGGCCCCTGCTGAGCAGTTTGCTTACGGCAGTCTCGACCCTGGTGGCCTTGAAGACGGCGAGCTTAACGGCTGGTATCCAGGTAAGGCGGTGGTCGATCCTTAGCCCCAGGTACGTCACTGCATCGCTCCACGGGATAGGTCGGTCACCTAGCACAAGCCTTCGGACGGCCCTCCGCGCAGTGGCTCTGGGGTGAACCAGCAGTGCCTCCGTCTTCGTGGGCGACACGTTCAGTCCGATTGCCTTGAAGAAAGAGGCGACGGCATCCAAGGAGCGCTGCAGGGAACGCCTTATGGCCGTGAAGTTTTGCCTAGGCCCCTTAACCCACAGTGCCACATCGTCTGCGTACAAGGAGCACTGCGTGGGGTAACGCTTGTCTGCGGGCATCGCGGTCGGCAGCCCCGCTAGCACCAGGTTGAACAAAAAGGGGCTCAGGACGGAACCTTGTGGAACGCCTGCTGTCACTGGCCGTGGATCGCTGAGCGCGCGTCGTACTCTAACCCGGAGGGTGCGTTTTGCCAGAAAGGCACTGATAAAGGTACGTAGGCAGCTCACGATGCCGAGTGTGTCCAAAGCACTCTCTATCGCTATGTGAGGTAAGCTGTCAAAAGCGCTCTGTACATCCAGCAGGACGAGGAGGGCCACTTCGCCGTTGCTCTTGGCCTCCTCCAAGGTAGAGACGACGTCCGCGATCGAGTCTGCTGTGCATCGGTGGCGTCGGAAGCCCGTCTGCTGTTCTGGTAGGAAATCCTTTGCCCCCGCAATCCAATTTAGGCGTGCCAGTGCTATGGCTTCCATGAGCTTGCAGGCAGCAGAGGTGAGAGAAACGGGTCTGTAGGACGTAATGGCGGCACAAGGGCGGCGAGGTTTCCGGATCGGCACCACAACAGCGGTCAGCCAGGCTTCAGGTAGGTTGCCGCTCTGCCATATTTCATTAAAAGTCCTCAACAGGTGTCGTCGTGAGGCCATATCCAGGTTGCGCAGCATCTGGTATGTGATGCCGTCGGCACCAGGGGAGCTGCGGCGCTTGGTTCTGGCTAGAGCAACGTTCAGTTCGTGTTCGAAAATAGGATCCTGACACAGAGATGCGATCTGGCTGGCCGTCCAGGCAGGGTGATGACCTTGCGGTGGCTTGGGAGCAGGCGTGGCGATGAGGGCTGAAGGATTGGCTGGTGGGAGTTCTGTGAAGCGATCGGCCAGTCGCTCTGCCAGTTCTTTTTCACTAATGCCCAAGTAGATGGCCACCGCAATGACGGGTTGCCGCACCATTGGTCTAGTGACGAGGGATCGTAGAAGTCGCCATGCTTTTGCGCCACCTCTTGCCTGACTCAGGGAGAGGCAGATGCCTTGCCAGCTTTGCCGCCTGCGACGGTTGGCATGTCGCCGACATACCGCATCCACACGATTGAAGAGTGTACGTTGAGCTGGGTCATGGGATTTTAGGTACCTTCTCTCAGCCCTGCGCCTCGCAGCCCGTAAGTTCAAGTGATGGAGGTCTGGCACAGGATGGTGCTCTGGCACCCTGGTCTGGATAGTTGCCGCCTGCGCTGCCACTGCTACCAGATTCAGGAAATCCTGATCCTCTGGGACGTCTCGAAGCTGCCTTCGAAAAGCCCGCCAATCGATCGTACTACACAACCTCCTCCTTGGGATCTTTCCGCCCACAGGTGAGATGACGATCGGCAGGTGGTCTGAACCCCAGGAGTCAGGCTCCACTGCCCAATCGTACCGGTCCCCTTCACTGGCCAAGGTGACGTCAATGGCGGAGCATGACGGTCGTGCTGTTCTGCGGACGAAAGTGAAGGATCCGGTGTTCAAAACTTGTAGGCCCAGTTGATGGATAACGTCCACCAGATCCCTTCCTCGAGAGGAGCAGGTGCTACTCCCCCACATGGTGTGATGAGCATTCATGTCCCCACATATGAGGTAGTCTCTTCCGAATTTAGCCGTGAGCTGTAACAGCATGGAGGCGTCCCACCGCTGTCCAGGTCGCACATACACAGAGGCCACTGTCGTGTCAACACCGCGAAGCCGCACCGTCACGGCACAACACTCAAGAGCCCCTCCAGTGACATCAGCCACGTTTATGTGCACATGTGGTAGTTCTCGTCGCACGTGCACTGCACAACGTGGTCGTCCCTGGGGATGTGCACTCGCTATGCACGGCGCGTCCTGGCACGTGTCTAGAGTACACGACGTGATACTTTGGTAACCGATGTATCCGGGAAGTCGCAAGTCGGTCGCTGCTACGTACACTTCCTGCAAAGCAAGCACATCATACTCGCTCTGCAGGAGATGTGAGGAGAGGTCTGCATGCCGCCGCCGCAACGAGTGAGCGTTCCATTGAAGCACACACGGGCGGCGGCGGCGGTGGTTCTCTGCAGCATGCGGATGAGTGTCAGCCATGGTGGCTGCTATGAGGGTGCGCGCCACCTGCCTGAAGGCAGATGGAGCGCAGCTGGTTTTCAGGAGGCAGCAGGTCCGCAACTGCTCTTAACAGGAGCCTCAGGTTTGCATTTTCCTGGTCCACACGGGGCTGGGAAGGTACCTTCGCGGGTGGACGAGTCGTGGTAGAGTCTGGGTGCTTGAGACCAGCCGAAGGGCCCCGTTGTTGTACGCCTGTCTGGCCTGGATGGGTCGAGCTGACCGTCATCTTGGATGGTGATCCCACTGCGGCAGCATAGCTCTTGCCCATGGTCTGCTTCAGCTGAGGACTATCAGTTACACTAGGGCTTGCCCGCAAGACTGCTTGAGCCTCGCGGTGAGGCAGGTAGGTGGGAGCTGACGCCTTGATGGTGGCCAGGCGCCGCTCTCTTTGCCAGAGCTGACAGTCTGCGGAATCAGCTGAATGTGGCCTGCCGCAGTGCAGGCATCTTAATTTGTTGGTGCAGTTGGCGTCTTTCCCATGGTGGCCACCACATCGCAGGCACCGCTCTGGTCCTCGGCAAGTGACGGCGATATGCCCATAGCGTCCGCACCGCCGGCACTGAAGCGGGCGAGGTCGGGATGGCCTCACTTCGAACACCATGCGAAAAAGGCGGACCCGGGTGGGAGGCACGGGAGAGGCGAACCGCAAGACTAGTGATGTCCCTTGTCGCCTGGCTGCAATCACCGGCACATCAGACGTCACGGCGGCCAGGAGGGCTTCGTCGGTATAGTCGCCATCGACGCCTTGCACCACGCCACTGCTTTGTGAACGGTCAGCAGGGAGGCGGGCAGTCACGGGTATTCCTGCGAGCTCCGATGTTGCTAGTAGGCGATTCATCCATTCTGGTGTAGATGCGTCTGCTGCCACGATGTTCTTTTTCGTGTTTACTCGCACCTCCTTGACTCCGGGCAGCGCAGAGAGAGCTTGCGCAATGGCAAGACGAGAGGTGCGGTGAAAGGAAGCGCTGGCGTTTGCTGGTCGAAAAAGAATAGTGCCCGAGTCTAGCGACGATGAAGCAGAAGCCGGCATGGTGTGTTCAGTGGCGCGTACCCCTGCAGGAGCGGTCTGAGTCGCAGTGGGCGCATTAGAAGTCCCTGGAGCAACGTGGGCAAGCATAGCCGTCGATTCAGTGGCGGGACGAGGACCAGTGTGGGCAGCGGGTCCTTGAGATGTCGAGGCTCGCTGTCGGCGCTTCTTAGACTTGGAGAGGACGGTCTGAAACTCAGACTGGCTGGTTTCGTCAGTTGCGTGAGTGACGGCGTCTTCGTGGGCAACCGCATCATTTTACGTTGGGGTAAGACACGCAACTGTGGCACGTTCAGGCGCTACTGCGTGCATCTTCCGCGAGCCACCCTCACCGTCGCTGCCCGACTCGCTAGGACGCGAGCGCTTTCGCGTTGACGTAGTGTCCATGTCTGCAATATCAGGTTCCTCGTCTAACGGCAGTGGTACGTTCTGCGGATCGGTGACGTTCACGCACAGAATTGACCCGGCATCTTCGAGTTGGGCTGTATGATGCGCCGCTACAGTGGTCGAAGATGCTGTGATGCTAGTGGTAGGGCTGGAGGCCGCCGAGGACGTCAGGCCCCTTGCAGTTGTCTCGACGTCGGCAGCAAGCACCGATAGGCGAAGTGATGTCGGTTTCTCGCTGACGACTCTGCACAGTTTCTGTGCCTGTTCATGATGCAACCGCACCGCTTTGGCACTGGAGATGAGGTTCCACAGCACGCGGGTGCACGCGACGCTCGCTGAGCGTCTGTGTGACGATGTGGGAACCAGGGAACGCGACGGGCGTTCCAATGGCGTAGCCGAGAATGGAGGAGACTGCTCTGCCATGGTAGTCGGGATGACAGCTGCCCCAGCGACGCGCAGGAGCAGAGGACGCTGTCACAGGGCTCAGGTCACCGAAAGCGGTGGCAGGGATCCAAGGGCATAATCTGTAAAGATTACTCTCCTTGACAAGACTCGAACGGGTATGAGAGTCCAGGTACGCGAGGAGCACTGCGCGGAACGCGGTCGCGTCTCTCGCGGGCTGACGCGGTAGCGTCTCTCGCAGAATCGGGAGCACCGGGCAACACGTCTGCTCTCTGTGAACGCTCGAGAGAGAATCGTCTCCCGAAAATCGTTTTCGAGCGCGTGTTCGGAACGAGATTTTCCCACCTCTCCTTCCTTCTTTCTTTGTCGCGTTGTTTTTATTCGACGTCTCCTGTCGGTTGGGTTCACTGCGTCGTCGTGCGAACGGTGAACGCGTGGGGCGCTGCCGGCTTCGACGTGTGCCCGTATTCCGAAGTTAATGGATGACGGGATTGCTTCCTTGGCACGTTGCGACGAGGCTCTGTGCGTGACAACGAACGCAAGAGTGAAGTTCGAAATGGTTCGTGCGGCTTTGATTTGGTTACTTTTTTTTTTCAGGGGTTCGCCTGCATCTCGTTTCTCAAATCCTTCTAGAAGGTGTAGTCGTGTGCGTGGCTTTGGCGAAGCGCGCCAGATTCGCTCTGTCGGATTGACAACGCGTTGTATTGCGTTTTTTTTTTTTTTCAGAGGGCTGCAACGGCACGGGAGGTGTAACAGCGCAAACCTCAAGAGCGTGGGTTGCGTCTTGCGCCAAAAGGAAATGCATTACAGTCGAAATTATTCGACTTATGTGGGTTTTCTTTTTTTGTTATTGCGCGTGCTTTTGATTCGCTTTTTCTAACGGCTTTCCCCATCTCCTGTACCTCGTTCTTTCTGCAGCCGGAAATTCTGTCCGGTTCTGGTCGCACCGGGCTTGATGTTGGGGCGCTCACCTTCGCGCGCTTTTGTTTGTCGCCTTTGCTTTTGAACGTTGCTCGGCGTTCTGAAAATTCGCCCACATCGCAGCTCTCGTTGTCTCAACCTCCGCGAAACTTTGATTCGAAATTTCATTCGTTGTGGAATACAATTTTTAAACCACACACACACACAAAGGAAAAGTTGATAGAAATGTGTACAATTCGGTATGCATTCACAAAGCACACACGTAAGCTTGAACGAACTGAGTGGTAGCGTCTAAGTGGAAGACTTGAGTGGTGGCTTCTTGTCAGTGCATTTAGCTTGGCGAGTTTGTACGGACCTAACGAATTCACAACACTAGCGAACGCGCACTAGTTGACGCATGGACTTCGGATTTGGCACACGCACATCACTCACTACTATCACCTGAGTCTAATTCTTGGAGATGGTGCACGTCGTCCAATTGTTAAAAAGCCAGCAGCTTTTTACCAGAACTTTAGAATTACATGCAACCTAACGCTTAGTACAAAAAAAACATTGTGTTTGGCGCAGCTTAGCCTCGGTTCCTGTTGCGCCATTAAACCCAATATAGTTAACTAACCAGTTCACGCATAATCTCTGGAGAGCCGCTAGGCTTCACTAGCTGTTGTCATGTCGCTTTGAATCATTTTCTTCACCTCGCTGTACGTCTGTGTTTTAGGTTTTGGCGCTGTATGTGTGTTGTGTGACATGCAGCGCGCATTTCCGTTTTGGGGCTATTTCACGGAAGCGGCTCCGCTTTTAGTCTGTACAGGCGCCTCATGTGAGTATGCATGGTTCCCCATTTCCGCAGTCGCTGATGACGCCGCTGCAGGTTCGAGTGTACTGTAAAACGTTCTATAGAACGCTTCAATTCCATGGCGCGTTTCCGTCTCGTCCACTTAAGCAGTGCACGATAAATTGTTCGTTGCACCAGTACCGACGGCTGTGACAGGCGTTCGCGTCGCTCTCTCTATGCTTATAAACTGCAATAGAAACGCCTTGTCATTCTCAAAGGAAGAAAAACAAAATTAATGCCGAGCTGTCGCTCATAATCGACGTGTCTGTGTTACTGTCCGTTCCTTTTGCCTTCCCCCCCCCCCCCTCGCGTCCCGAAGGCGCTTCATCTTAGTTGGGGCCAGGGTTCGCAGCAGGCGAACTTTTCCTTTTTTTCATTTTTTTTTTGTATGTGTCAAGTGAATTTCGCTTTTTCTTTTTAGTAGTTTGAACTAGAACGCAAAGGAAAAAAAAACGCTCGCTTACAAAATGAAAAAACAAAACAAAAATGAAGCAAGTTGGTCGCGTGTGTTTTATAGTTTTTACACCGGTGACACCTTCACGCTTTTTTTTTTTCCCGATGTTCTCGTGACGCGACTATGTCGTGCCAGCTATCGTCACTTTTTTATTATTTCATTTTTTCCCCTTGTGTGCGTCTCGTCGTTTTTTGGGTCGAGAGACGAAGTGATTAGAGGAAAAAGGTAGGAACGCACTTGAGCGTAGCGTAGTATAGTTTATAGCTGGTAGTAGTAGTATACGGGCTTGCGCCTGGCTACGGCTGAATGCGCTTCACACACGCGCTCACTGATGGCATGCTTGCAAACGGGCGCTTCGGTGAACTAACAACATGCACGCTCGCTCCGCCGTGCCAGTGTTTGGTTTGCTGTCGCTTTGGTCGGGTCGTCAGCAAGTCCGTTTGCTTGCTTCTTTTGCCAGCAATGAAACGTCGCTGTCACCCCCTGTCGTCGATCCGAAATTCTTTTCCTACCCCGTCTGGTGTCCTTTTCGTCTTTTTTTTTTTTTTGGCTTGCTGCACCGCCGCGATGGCCTATAGTGGTTAACGTACTCACTCGGCTTCTGCACCGCAGGTCGCGGCAGCGGCGGCTGCATTTTAGATGGAGGCGAGAATGCTGCAGGTCCGTGTGCTCAGAATTTGGGTGCACGTTAGAGCCCTAGGTGGCCGAAATTTCCGGAGCCCTCCACCGCGGCGTTTCTCATAATCATGTGCCCCTGGAAAAAAAAAATTCACAGCCAGGATTTTCTATCCGCCTTAGTAGCTTTATCTATCCATCAGTACATTTGTCTGTCGGTGGCTATGTATGTATGCGTTTTCATCTGTGTGTGTGTCGGCATCTCTGTACTCGCTGATTTTATCACCCTTATTAACACCGACAGATTTGAGCACCCGCGGCAGCGCTATTATTAACCGAACTTTCATTCTTGAAGCCATCCTCCCGAGTAAACGAAACCGCTGGAGAACATGCGTCCACTTTACGCGGAGCTTAGTGCCATTGAGCGGCTTAGATAAGGCATACATATATGTAATTTTTCTGCGGTCTTTTTCGTCTTCTATACTGCTTGGCGACGCCGGTTGACGTGGGTGGACCGGAAGGAGTGGTGGGAGGAGCGTAACGACCGAGTTATAGATAGCAACAACGCACGCGTCCGGCGGGAGGCGTTATCTAATTTGCGGCTTTCCTTCTTAAACATTAAAAAAAACATTAAAAACAAAACAAAGAATCTTTGTTTTGTTTTTAATGACTAGGCGTTGTCTTCTATCTCTCCTTCTTTTATTCTTTCGTTTTAACGGGTCGCGATAAGCGCTCACTTTCAGCCTCCATGACGGCCTTTCCCTCGAGAGCTAACCGACGGGCAATTTGTCTGCCGACTTACACGGCACTGTCCGTGTTTCGCCGCCATCGGCCGGCTTTTGCCGATCAGTGGATGTGCATTTGTGATTCCTGAAATTTATGCGTTTGTTCCTAATCTGCGCTACAAAAACGTGGTACGCCGTCCGACGCGTTCTCTCTCTCTCTCTCTCTAGGCCTCGCTTTAACTGGCGTATGCCTCGTGCAGAGTGTGCCCCGTGCAACTAAATCTATAGCTGGAGCTTAGTACATGTGCCGACGCGCTATTAAAAGACGGTGCGACTGAGTGCATGACTGAGTGCAGTGCGACGATAGCGCGAAGTATGTCACACTATGCTTGTGTTCTGCTGAATTATATGCATTGAACCAAGTTTTGAAGGAGTGGCACTGTGCAGGAAAGAATTTCTCGCGAAATGTGTGATTAGACAGTTTTCAGATTTCTATCTATTAGTGTGTTTCCTGCGCTTATTAAAGATGCCCGCGAAATCCAAAAAATATACCGGGTCTCATGCGCGCCGTGATCGCAGTGCCGACTAACGATCCGCGGGCTATCGATTTTGGTATTTGTCAGTGCGCTGATGCTTAAACACACACTCACTCACCACACACTCACTTCTCTCACGCACACTCACTCTCTCACGCACACTCACTCTCTCAAGCACACTCACTCTCTCACACACTCACTCTCTCACACACTCACTCTTCACACACATCACTCTCCACACTCACTCTCACACACTGGGACTCACACACACTCACTCTCACCACGCACCTCCACATCATCACTCACTCTCACACACACTCGCACGCACACTCACACTCGCACACACACTCACACTCTCACACTCACACTCTCACACACACTCTCACACACACACACACACTCGCACACACACACACACACTCACACACTCACTCACACACACACACTCACACACTCACTCACACACACACACTCACACACTCACTCACACACACACACTCACACACACACACACACACACACACACACACACACACACACACAGAAAGAGCTTTTGTATTCAAGTCGTAAGAGGAGAATGCCTAATTAATAGGACCGTGTGAGTCGTACGAAGCTTTTGATGTCAGCAGCGGGAGAGACTCCTGTGACATAGAATAATGGTGGCACTGTGCAATTTTTTTCTTCCGCGAGCATTTGCATAAGCAGGGTCACTTTTGCACGTGCTTCGCATTTTACCGCGTGCGAGCTCCCGTTGTTGCGTTGCGGGGCCGCAGCGCGTATCCAGTGCGTGCGTGTCGTAGCAGCGGACGTGAGACGAGTGGCTCCCTCCTGGCGATAAGCGCGAGTATACTAAAACAATGGACGTCCTGCATTCGCCGCCCGTGGAACTGGTGCTGAGTGGTCTAGCGCGTGCGCCGACGATACACGACGCTTTTTTTTTTTTTTTCGCCTCCGGAGATTGGTACCGCGATAGTGTATAATGGGCCTGGAAGTTGTGTAGCAGCCGTGGTAATGGCGTTGAGTGGGACACAAAAGCCTGCCCGCTGGAATTTGAAATGAAACGTTTTTTTCGAGTACTGTGACGCCGGCCGGTATTGTCCTAGCTTTAACGAAGCAGGCGCCAGTTTTTTTGTTTTTTTTTTTTAAAAATGCGCTCATTGAGTAAGCGCTCCCGTGACTTAAATAAACGTGTAGGCGTTGTCTTGTGGCTTCGTACATGCGCCTGGCGACGCCCGTGCGAAGTTGCAGCCAAGTTCAAGGTATCGGCAAGACTACCGATGTGGGCCGGCTGTTTCGTCGTACACTAGTTTGTATAGCGTAGCGCAGAAAGACGCGTTGACAAAGACGAAGAGACGAACGGACACGAGCGCAAACTTTCTACGTCAGGCTTGCGCGTACAAAATCGCACGACACAGATCGCGTAGGTTTCTGATTTTGTTATACGTGGGACACAAAAACGAACGTTCCATGTTATCGCCTTAGGTGCTTTCAAGTTTATATATTGCAGTTTTATATATATATTTTTTATATTGGTACTGCAAATTAGTGATGACTGTAGTGTGTTCTTTCTCTTAAAACGTATGTGTCGACATCTGTTATGCTTGTTGAACTTGAATTCCGTGTGCTCAGATTTGGGTGCACGTTAAAGAACCCCAGGTGGTCTAAATTTCCGGAGCCCTCCACTACGGCGTCTCTCACGATCATATAGTGGTTTTGGGACGTTAAACCCCACATATCAATGTTGAACTTGAATTTTGTGTCCCCTCATTCAAAAGTAGAATGAAATTTGTATCCTTTGTTTCACTTCACCTGAGCAAATGTATGGGGGGAGGGACCTTAGTCAGGCAGAGGTAATCTGCCTTTAGTCCCTTCAACCTAGACAATCATTGTTTTTGTCTGAATAAACAGTGAATGAATGAAAGTTGTTGGCGTGCATAGAATGAAAGCCGCCCTTCTTCCTTGTACTCTCTCTCTCTCTGGCGCTATCGTACGGCTATGCGAAACTGCTCGTAACGGGGTCGTTAGTGGCGCTTCGACAGCTTTTGTTCCTTCTCGCTTGTGGATAGGGTAATAAATACCCATTGTAGCAACCACACCGGTGGCGCAATTGGGACTCCAGGCTACGTTTGCTAGTGCGTGCGTGTGTGGGTTTGTTCGGCGTAGGCCCCGTAGCGTGCTGCCCTCTCTTTTTCATTAGCGGAGCGGAGTGCTCAGACCGGTCCGTGTGTGTGTGCGTGTGTGTGTGTGTGCTATTGCTAGCAGTTAGTGTGTAGGGCGAAGCGCGACTGCAGTAGTCGTGGGAATTGGTCGACTTCGCTTCCGCTGATTGAGACACCGCTGTGTGCTGACAACGAGGTTAGCCGCACGAGACTGCTCCCTGGCGAGAAAATAATGCGTCCGGACTCCCGAGCCACACGGGCAGCTATTGCCATGGTTATTGGCGTTGGGACACAAAAGAAGGCGAGCACGTGCTCAGACCGACAGTCGGAGTCTTTCGCATCTGCTTTTTATACAAAGGCTTAGACGTCGCTAACCGCATTTGCGCTGGAGACGCGCTTGATTGCAAGTGCACGCTGGTAGCACCTCCATTTTCCTAGCCTGATCGTCTTGTTCTTCGAGTTGAAGGTTGTGTCAATCGTTGTCGGGAGATGACGCTGCATGGGCGTGCAGGTACAGAGTCTGTTGCGGTACCTGTTGGTTGGATTGTGTATTCATGTTGGGACCTTCGGAAGGCGTAATTTGTGCTCTTATGAATTCATCTCTCATGACACGATTAACAGACAGTATAGTTATTTGAAACGCACTGCACGTTTCCATGGAGGCAGAATGCTAGATGCGCGTGTGCTCAGATTTGGATGCTGGGCAAGAAACTCCAGGTGATTGAATTTTCCGCAACCCTAAGATACGGCGCTAGCATATCGCTTTTTTTTTCACGCAAACCGCCCACACCTATTCAAAAACTACCCTGTGTGATTATTTTTGTTTGCATCTCTCGTTTACATATTCAACCGTCTTCCGTAGCCTTCCGCTTACATCATCTCGGAAACGGCTGTTCGTGAGTTCGCGGCTGTTCAAAATACGCGCGATATTTAATGTTCTCTGTACCTTCGTAGAGGGGTTAAAACAACAATTTTTTTAAGGCTCGTATCGTCAAGGTAAGTGCTTGACCCATCCGTTCCCGGCTCGGCCATCTTCCCCATGGAAGCGAGAAAGATTCTAGACTAATGGAGCTTGTTATGGCCGCTCGAGGGAACTAGCCACCTAGCCATACAGTACTTAACTGCATGGCGAGGTGGCGTGAGCCACCTCCGTATCTAAAGGGCACAGCCGGATACATCCATCCATCCATCTAGCTTCGGGTCGCTCGAGGGATCTAGCGGGTTCTAGCTTGCCTATCATGTGAAAGCTTCGGCGAACCACCACTTCTTCGTTCACAGGGGAAATGACTAACAAAACGCAGAAATAAACGGGGGAAGGGTGGTGAAGCTGATTCGCGGTTGTGGTTTTCTGTACAGATACGAGAACCAGACCGCTCTGCTTAGTCGGAACTTTGTTTGCTTGTTCTATTGCTTTATCTCTTTCTTACGCGGTGCAGAGGGTGGGTATATTCTGCGAGAATTCTATACATGCAGTCTTGGAAGTGTTACCCGGCATGACGATAGTTATAGCGCGAAAACAAAACGACGATACAGAGACAAGGAGGACACGAAAGACACGTCCTTCTTGTCTCTGTGTCGTCGTTTTGTTCTCGCGCTATAACTATCGTTATGCCATACCAACTAGTCCAAGCTGCCACACTTGTTACCCGGCAGCGTGAAGAGGAGGTGGTAATTAGAGAACTCCAATCGTGCTAAAGCAATCAAAGAGCAAGCCGTTAGTGCGCTACTTATATAAGCCGCAAGGGTGAATGGACGTGGCTTGCTGTGCTTCCCAGTCCGGAGTTCGTTGAGGAGAAATAATGAACACAAAGCTGTTGAGAAAGGGGGAGTGTCTGTGTGAGAGAGAGGAGAGGATTGGACTGAGCGACACTTGCTGGGAGGTCCGCCGCCGTCTGGGACGAAGGAAAACGTAAGTTTGCACGATGCATAGCGAGCACTATAGGGTGGCGCGCAGATCGGTCGGACGTGCATGCTTATAATTGGACCGGCGCTTCCTCTGTTGATCCCCGACGGCGTGTCGTGTGTACTCTCCTCTCTCGAAGTCTCGCCTCTTCTCGCGCTCTTCTCGCGGGATCGCCACTAGCCATAACTGTTCCACGCCGCGTGATCACACATGCACGCACCCGTTCCGGTCTCTCTGCGGGGGACCGTCTCATTTTCTTCGCGCTCTCCTTTGTACGGATAGGTGGCGCCGTCGTCGTCGTAGTGGCGTGTTGGCGCCATTAGCGCGATACAAACGGCGCCCTCGGGGGGTTTTGTCTTGGGCTGCCCCGAATGCTTCCCCGTTGTCTTGTCCCATCGCCGCTTCGTGGCGTAACTATCCTCTCGGTTACTATGTACTTTGTTTACCTGCTTTCGTTGTTCGCCCCGCCGCGATGGTCTAGTGGCTAAGGTACTCGGCTGCTGACCCGCAGGTCGCGGGTTCGATTCCCGGCTGCGGCGGCTGCATTTCCGATGGAGGCGGAAATGTTGTAGGCCTGTGTACTCAGATTTGGGTGCACGTTAAAGAACTTCAGGTGGTCCAAATTTCCGGAGCTCTCTACTACGGCGTCTCTCATAATCAAATGGTGGTTTTGGGACGTTAAACCCCACAAATCAATCATGCTTTCGTTATTCCTTTAACTACCCCGTTTCTTGTTTTTCGTTGTTTTACTTTCATCGCGTGTGGGCTGGCGCGAGACCTTTAACGAAGGGCGAGCAGCCAGGGAAGCGCCATAAAGCCGGCAGGAGGCAAAAGGCTTTCCAACGTTCTGTTGGGGGAGGCGAATAATTTTCTGGCCCAATTCAGCCCATCTTGAATAGGGACAGTCTTAAACTAGGATTCACACATGGCATATTTGTCAGCAACATAAACTGGGTACATTTTTTTTTTTTACAGTTCAAAAGACATTTATTGATTTGGAACTAAGTCATCGATTTTCGCGTGGAATTCTGCGACATTCGGAACAATCGTGCAATTTATTTTTGTGCTGCTTTCAACATTTGTTATGAAATCGAGTTGCTGAATTATACCGCTTACTAAAAGTGCGATGCAAAAGGCACATGCCAAGTTTCGAATATTTTACCATCTTCCGACCATTGAAAAGCGGCAATTTCGTGAGGGCGGCAATTCACCGCTTCAAATATGTGCATCGGCAGTCGTGTTAACCGTGACTTGAAGCCAGTCATCGTACATCCCCGCCGCGGTGGTCTAGTGGCTAACGTGCTCGGCTGCTCACCCGCAGATCACGGGATCGAATCCCGGCTGCGGCGGCTGTATTTTCGATGGAGGCGAAAATGCTGTAGGGCCCGTGTGCTTAGATTTCGGTGCCGTGGTGGTGGCGATTTCCGGAGTCCTCCACTACGGCGTCTCTCATAATCATATGGTTCTTTTGAGACGTTCAACCCCGCATTACAATATTTCAAATCAAAGCCAGTCGTCGTACACTTCCGCGGCTTGAACATGAAACAGAGGTGACGTTTGCGGTTGCGGGGCGTCAAAAGTGTGCCGCATGCGTCGAAAGCCGCGAATACCCCCACAATTTTTCTCAACTTTCCCTCCAAAGGCTATTAAGGCGTGTTTACTGTGCGCGGGTTAATTGCGCTTCCTTTGGTGCGTACGTTCGTGGGCTTCGACCTTTAATCCTATCCGTGTAATCCCTCCCCATCCCTTGTGAGCTACTGTTGAGGTGTCGCACCCTGATGCAGACAGTTACGGGGCTCACTTTTGTCTTCTTTTCCCTCTTATAACCACTTCTTTATCATTGACAAAAGAGCGGGCGCACACGGTGTACTTCTCCGTCATCGTCAATTATTTGCCTCCACCCGCCCCTTTCCTTCCTTCACCTGCGCGCTCTGTTTTGCTTTCGACGACTGGGCTCTTTCGAGCGCCGATCCTTTCTGAATTTCGGCCGTCCCTGGCGAGAGGAAAATTAGCCGTGACGCGAGGGTAGGGGGGGGGGGGGGCAAACGCGGCGAGTCTTCAGATGTGCGCGGCGGGTGAGGATCGCATCTCTCTTCAATGAAACCTCGTTGTGCCGTGTGCGCGCGTGCGTGTCTGTGTGTGTGTGTGGGGAAGGAAAGGGGAGGTGCTGGAAAGATAGTTTTCCCGATAACCGTACTTACATTAAAAGGCCGTCACTGTTGTGCTGCCGTTGCTGCTGCTGCTGCTGCTGCTGCTGCCGATCCGTCAACGTGCCTAGGGGCGGGCGGCTTGCCCGCGGTAAAGCTGCGGGGTCGCAACTGCTTGATTTCAGCTGACTAGAACAGTGTTCGTTGAATTTCTACGCCTCTGCGGGTCGTTACCCGCTCTGGTCCCTCGCGAGTACTACTTAGTTAACCGGTAATCCGAGAACCCTGAAAACTTACCGAACAAACCCTACTTGTCTTAATTTATGCCCATTTAATTGCTCTTTTTTCGATCTTTATGCATGCTTTGGATGTTTCGTGTGCTTCGTTTACGGTGTTGTCAGGTTACGTGCACGAGGAACTTTGCACTATAGCGCTGTTTCGCTTCGACTCGAACATTTGCCCGTACCGACGTTTTCGCGGCCGCCGTCGCTCGTTAACCTTCGGCTCGGGGTTGTAGCCGGCGGCCTTGTTCGAGCGGTTCTCCGAGGAGCCCTCCCTAACGAGGGTTTCCTACCCTCTCCGCCTCTTGCTTCCTTTCACGTGCCGGTCTTCTTCCCCCTCTTTTCGCCGCTAAGTTCGTCGTTCCAGTGCGGCTGTTTACGTATCCGCTGTCGTCGCGGTCTTGTGACCGTTGTTTCTAAATGTAGCCTTGATGGCTGCCCGTCCGCATCTTGAGTGCGTATGCCTTTCCTTCAATCGAAATACCATGATTTAGACGAGCGTTTCCGACTCCGGCGTGCTCATAGCAATCAAATTTGCAAAAGATAAAACGAAGTTAACAAAACACGCTATTAAGCCTAGCTTTGCTTCGTGCGCTTTGACAATGGCATCGAACCTTGTGCGATGCCCTAAATTGCTCGTAAAGTGGCGATCCTTGAATCGAAATCGTGGTTTGTGAAAGTTGATATAAAAACTGTTTGAGCAGTTGACGTAATTTCGTAAGCCCTCCAGGGACATTTTATGTAAGCATGTAACCGGTAAGTTCGGGTGATCTTGCTCTTTCATATTTGTGTTACGTACGACGCCATGCCCGAACTCGGAGATGAGTTTGAATGTTTTATAGAATAAAAATATACCGTAATTTTATTTGTTACTTACAATTTGTTGACTAAAGCATCGCTGGACTTTGTAAATAGGAACCAAGAGAGCTGCGACACGTTCTTCCGCGTCGCCTATTTTACGGGGCGTGTCTCATCGCTCGGGAATCCTTCTCCCGTTTGCCGCGCACTTTTTTCTTTTCTTTGTTGTTGTGTACTTTGCCGTTTCAATGATTTGTTCTTCATTCCTTTCGTTAGGGCGCGCGTTTCTCACTTGTGCGTCGCACTTCCGGTTGTTTAAACTTTCTCTCTCACGCGACACTCGAGACGACGTGTGTAGAGGTCTCTGCCGTCGTTTCTGCGGGACAACCGCGCAGGAGTGTGGCAGCTTGGGCTAGTTGGTATGGCATGACGATAGTTATAGCGCGAGAACAAAACTACGTGTCCTTCTTGTCTCTTTGTCGTCGTTTTGTTCTCGCGCTAAAACTATCGTCAAACCGCGCAGCTCTACGGAGGTGTTGGGGTCACGCGCGCGCACTTGGCATCGCCCCCAGTGCCAACCTTTTCGGATTTAAAAATAACCCTTCGCAATGCCTGCTTCCTCCTCCTTTCCCGTTTTCTCTGGATTGCCGCCGGATGCCGCCCGCCGCTCTGCTCTGTTGCGCCTCACTGCCACCGCTTCCGCCCTCTCGGAGCGAGACGGTCTCGCTGCGAAGCGTTTTTTGGGGTGTCGTGTTTGCGCAGTTTACGTTGGCTCGCTTCCACTCGACAATATAACGCCCGCAGCGCGTTATTCCGAGTGGCGACACTTCGCCCCGTTTGTTTGTCGTGAACGATGTAGCCCCCTGAGCTTAACGGGTCGCGAGGGCTTTCGTTCTCGGGTCTATACGTGAGCAGTTAGTCGGTCCCGTTGTTGTCGTGCATCTCGTTTGCGTGAGCATGGCCGACGCGGTAGATGGGCGTCGCCAGGAGGGTGGGTGGTGCAAAATGGGCATTTGATCCCCCTTTATCTCCACACGCGCGCACGCACACGCACCTTGCGGTGCAGCAATGTCCACAGCGCCTGTTACCTCAGTCGTCATTGCCCCCCAAAGTGTCCACTTCTGTGGGGACAACCGGCGCCACACAGCGGCACTGTTACGTCGCGGAAAGCTGTTGGCGGGCGTGTTGTAGAGGTCGTTACATGTCTTCCTCCTTTCCTCCTCCTTCTCGCCCTTCTGTTTTACAACCACTTGCTACCACACTACTGCTTCTGAGGACACCAAACCTTGTACAACGTGTAGTTATGGCCATTATGGAAATGGAAAGCGCCGTAGTGGCCGAGCCACGGAGCGTTGCCAAGCTTTGTTTTCAAGCGTCGAACGTGAACGCCAAACGTTGAAAGTTCTGCCAATCGGCACGACCGATTTCGAATACGCGCACGTGACCAGCAATGACTGCCGCTGATTCTCGGCGTTCCCTCTCGCTCTGTTCACCACCGGAAGCATTGCGCATGCTCCGTGCCCCGTTCAATATTGCGGATTGTGTAAATTCTGAAGGATGTCGTTCCTGCGTGGTCTCCCAGTAAGGCTTGCCCGCGGTAAGAACTCGCTCAACTCGTGAAGTTGTCCTCGCTCTCCCTTCTCTTCCCGCTCCCCTTCTCTTCCCGCTCGCGCGCCAAATGTGTTACCCTGTATCCGCATCGCGAAACCCGACTCCCCATCTTCGCAGGTGCGTGCCTTTCTCTTCCATCGTGGTAGCAGTGACGACGACGACATTTTAGAAAGGCCTCACCGGTGTACCCTTTCTGTGCTGATTCTCGTCAGCCGTTGCTGCCGGTTTCATCACTGGAAGTGCGTGAGGTGTCCTCAGCGTTCCTTGCCAAGCGACGCTGTTACGTCACGGATGCTTGTTTTCTTTAATCGCCCATGTAGCTCGCTCTCTGTGAACCCCTAGTTGCCACTTGGCAACTAATTTAATTTTTTTCCTCGGTGCTGTCGTGTGTGCGTGCTCTTCCTTCATTCCCTTCTATTTTCGACACCAACTTACGCACACTCTTGGCTCGTCGTTCTTCCTCTTCTTCGTCTTCGCAGAGATGCAGTCCCCTTGCTTTCGGAGCAGCGCTGACACTTCGTGGCGGCACCTTTCTGTCTTCCTCCCCCTGACTCGTCTCATTCGTCTTTGTACAGTTCACCATTTGGTTGTACCTCGCTCTTCGTGCTCCGTTGTGGCGTCGCCCCGCCGCGGTGGTCTAGTGGCTATGATACTCGGCTACCGACTCGCAGGTTGCGGGCTCGCATCCCGGCTGCGGCGGTTGCATTTCCGATGGGGGCGGAAATGTTGTGTAGGCCCGTGTTGCTCAGATTTGGGTGCGTGTTAAAGAACCCCAGCAGGTGGTCAAAATTTCCGGAGCCCTCCACTATACGGCGTCTCTCATAATCACATGGTGGTTTTGGGACGTTAAACCCCACATATCAATCAATCAATCAAATCCGTTGTGGCGTCAGCCTTCCACCACTGGTGGTGTGGCCCGAGGCAGAGGATGTCAGGGAGACGGCTTGCGGGAGTGCATCGTCGCGACAAGGGGAAGTCTGCTTTCTTTGTCGCATCCTCGAACGCGCATCTCTTCCGTTGTTTTGGCCTTTTGTCTAAACGCACGTCGCTTTCTGGCAATCGATAGCGTCAGTGACGGCGTTACGCCGAATTCTCTTTAATCAACCGTTTTTTTTCTTTTATTCAACGTAAGGTAGGAAACGGCTGTTCTTCCTGCTCGTTTTTCGTGTCTTGAGCGCTTGAATGACTCGACTTCTTGAATTGGAAGGAAACAATTTTTTTTATACGTGAGTGAACGTCTTTCGTTAACTGTTGTAACCCGCTGTGTATATCGATGACACACGAGCGAGAGGGAAATAGGGGGCGCCATGGTCGGTTGCTGATCGTGAGCTCGACCAAAAAGCACTAGCGGAATAATGTAATATCGTTGTGGTCGTCGTAGAGAAAGACAAAATGGCAGCATATCCACGGAGTGAATGATGACGAGTAGGGCGACACGTCCGTCCGTCCGTCCGTGCGTCTCTCTGTCCGTCCATCTAGTGAACACTCCAAATACCGCCATCTCGCATCTTTTCATCGAATATTCATCACATACTAGTACCGCGCTCAAGCGGACATTCCAAGGACTAAAGCGGGAGGTGGCTACTACACACGGAAGACGCACGACCCACGCCTTAAGGAGCTTCGCCCCTAAAACAATGTTATCCGTCCAGTATAATCACAGACGCTATCAGCCTCAGCTCCAAATTGTCGAGGGATATGGCGCTTTAGTCTCGCGGCAACTGCACACTGCAATGAAAACGTTTTCCCTTTGATGTCCCATCATTTCCCGCCGCTTATTTGGGGAATGAAATCGACTATCGAAGTTTCGATCTCGGTGTTGTCGTCGACCAGTTCTACGTTTGCGTGCCCTCTGGCTCGCTTCACCTACGAAAGTGGCGACACCGCCGCCACGGTCTACGCACACGCCTCGGCCTGGCACGCTTATTGCTACAGAGAAGAGCAGGCCGTTTGCATTTACGATGCGAGCGCACCACCACCACCACCGCCTGTCGGTGGTTCCGCAGCCGAGTGATCGCCGATGCGCTTCGCTGCTTGCAAATGCCTCCCCATCTGCCTTTCCGTTGCGGGAGTGTTTCAGGAAGAAGGGTTGCGCGGGAACAGCGGCAGGTGCGGTTGAAAGTGCACCATCATAGTCGTCCTTTCCTGCTAGTTGGCTTTCTCCGCACGGCATGCTTGCGTTGCGGCGAAGCGCGCCGCTCCAAAGTTGGCTGGAGTGCTTTATCTGTGCGCGGCCGCAATTGACTATCGGGCGTTTTTTTTATTATTATTATATATGAAGAGTGGCTGTTTGTTCTTTGCTAGGCTTCTTATTCTGTTCTCTTTTGGTAGCCTGTAGAGAACTTTCTAGTGTGCTCTACCGTCGTCGTCGGTTAGTTGTGGTAGCTGTAGTAGCGGTATAGTCATTGTTGCCTATAGCATAGTACTACTGCCCACTACAGGGACGTCTGTGAGTACTAATACTATGAAAAATGACGGTGCTCGATATGATAACGCTTATGTCAAGCAATTGTGATGCTCGTGAAGATAATGATGCACGTGACCTCGCGCGCTCACAAATTCGCCTTTCAGTAGTTATCACAGCGTAGTGTCGACAATTTCGCGTGGTCTATGCCCTTGGAAATGTGGTGGAATTTCTTCCTTTCTTACTGGGGACGGCCACTAGAGTGAGGGGACGCCGCACTTGTATTCTAAATGTAAACACAAAGTAATACGAAACAAACGAAATGGGCGAAGTGTGTTACGTGTAGGCTCTTTCTCGCGACCCTCGGCGCGCGGCCATTTCGCCCTCGAGAAGTGGTTCTCTTATCTCAACGATCAGACACGTTCTTTTAAGAAACTGTGCCGGTGCTCGTCGCACTCGTGGCCGCGTCTTATGTTTTGAACGTGTCTTTTCCCCCCGCATAAGCGCCTCCGGGCGCGTTTTCGGGGGAGATGACACGACACCGGACGATAGTTACAGCGCGAGAACAGAACGGCGACAAAGAGACGTTCTGTTCTTGCGCTGTAACTATCGTCATGTTATACCAACTAGCCCAAACTGCCACGCGACGCCGGAGTCTCGATAGAGGGCGTTAATTTTCTTTGCTGCTCTTTTTATTTTTGCGTACACTTGCGTTTTGTTGAGGGCTGTCATGATTCACTGAAGTCTGGCTGATTCCGTGTATAAGCATTCTGCACGCAACTATATTGCCCCCCCCCCCCCCCTAAAACACCAGTGTTTCAAGTAAGAACGCGTATTCCATTTTTAACTACCTTCAAATTTGGGTGCACGGTAAAGAGAACCTCGCGTGGTCGAAATTTCTGGAGCCCTCCACTACGGCGTCTGTCATAATCGTATGCTGTTTTTTTTTGCCCTTCTACCCTACATATGAATCGGAATCATTTTTTTTAACTCTCTGCCTCTGGTTGCCGCTGAAGCAGTGGCCCGATTCTCTGAAGTTTACTGACATTATATGGTTGGCGTACTGCACGTATATATACACACACACTACACGACGAAAGCGCCATCTTTTTCGTTGATGACTCGCATAGCGCCCGGGCTTCTTTTCGGGCTTTCTGTGCCTAATAACGCTCTCCGCGGCTCCTGGAATGGCCGCATATTCGGGAATAGCCTTACTTTAACGCCCCTCTATTACTTTCTTTTTATTTGATTTCTGTAGAGGGTGTAGCTCGCGATGCCGAAAAAGCTTCTCTCGCTTTATTTGCTTTTGTGTGTTTTGTGTGTTTGATTTTGTGTTGGGGGGGGAGGCTACACGAGTGTTTGTCGCGTTGTATGTGCCGCGCAGCGCCTTGGTGCCGTTAGCGACAGCCTTCTAGGAACGCCCGGCGGGAACTTTTTTTTTCCATTCCGGCCGAACTGAAACTCTTAACGAGCACTGCCGGTTTTTGCCGCTCCGCTCTCGTGTAAGTGAAATTACACTTCCGAAAAAAACTCTCGGGGTCACTTGTGCAATCGTCTAAGGTGACTCGAAGGCTACAGCCATCTTTTTTCTTTTTTCCTACGGAGTCGATGTGTTGATCATTCCCGTTCCTTTCCTGAGCTTTCTGCTGTTTTTTTTTTTTTTTGCGGTCTCACCTGGTTTTGGGTCGCAATGCTGAATCGGCCCCGAGGCGGAAATGGCGGCGGAGGCGTTATATGCGCCACTCCGACATTGGGCGGGGGGGAGGGAGGTTGTACGCCGACTGCGGTTGTCGTCGTCGATAATATTGCTGCGAAAACACGGGCCCGTCTTTGACGTCGATTCGCTTGTTAGGCTACAGGGGTGCGCCTTAAGCGGGGGAAAACGGTACACGAAACGTACGTGACGTTTGCGTAGCTTTCATTGTGTAGGTTGTTTGTATACAAGGACTTCACTTACACGTGTACTTACCTGAAGGTCTATATAGAACATGATCGTCGTAAAATGTAATTGGGTTGGTGAGTTCATTTGTTGAGCAAAGGTGAACGTTCTAGCTTTTCCATCTCAAGTCGCGGCTCTTCGTTTGCGAAGTCGAGACTATAGCCAACTCATGCGCTGATTAGATGCGTCTTGTTCAAGGCTGTAAGATGCCTCGAGAGGCATCGAGGGAACAGGTCCCTTTAAAGCAATGCCACTTTCCTCCTTTGTATGGTGGCCTGATCGCTCTGTTGACACGTAGAGCGTTCAGTCTTAAGGCGTGCTCTACGTCGAACGTATATACTATGTATAAATAACGTGGGAAACCCTCTGTGCGAAACAGTTACAAGCGCCGCAAACACACAGCGAGCCTAAAAACAGTGGTGTTTTTCTGCAGTTCTGTGTGGCCGCTTATCGTGTTCGTTGGCGTCTCTCCGCAATGATCGAAGTGCGTATAGCTTCCACGACGACGGTGCAGCAGGGGCACGGAAGCGTGTTACTGCAGGTGCCAGGTCAGCGAGCTATATGGGCCTTGTTTCTCGCGCAGCTCGAAAAACAAAGAAGTGTTAGGCAGGGTGGTCTACACGTTTGCTCTTCTTCTCTGAGCCAGCCTCCTCCTGCGTGTTGTAGCGCACACGTGCGTGACCTGCCTGCGCGAGGCAATTAGCCCGAGTGGACGCGGGGGTCGGTCGGTTGGCTGACGACGACAAGCTTCTGCCCCGGCTGCAGCGTGGTGTATATCCGTCGACTGTGTATACGACTCCGTGCGGCGAAAGAGCTGTGGGTCTTCTACCCGACGGCTGCTGCAAAGACCAGTCGCCATTCGCTAAGACAAGTCGCCAAGCTGCCATTCGGGGCCCGTCGATCATAGAGCTGTCTGGTCGTCTAGCTAATCGTAAAAGCCGTGCGGAAACAATCCGGGTTGGCGAGAAGGCAAAAGACTCCGGAGTGTGACGCAGTTCTTTAAAAAATTATTTTTAAGTGCGCAATTGCGGTACGTGGGACGCATGCTGCGTATGCAGAGGTGGTCGTTTTGTGTGGAATCTTCTAATAGGACCAAATTGGTTTGGGCCAATCTGGGAGTCGTTAGCAAAGCATCGCTCGATGCCGAGGTGATAAAAACGGACGGTAACATGCTGTTCGGATGTGTAAAAGTAGCGTACACATACAGGACGTGGCATTACATGCTGCATGTGTGAAAATGCGGTAACGTGCAAATTTTTGTACACTGTCACCGTTTAATATTTCATTTCGGGATTATACGTTATGTTCATTTAGACCCTCAGCAATCGATATCTTGTGGAATGTTGAAAGTCTTGCTTTCGACTGTTGCGTATTGCGTGCGCGATTTCAAGGACCGGAAACGGTATGCAGCTGTCACGTTTGCAATGTGTGGTATAGCGCTGCCACTTCTTCCTGTTCAGGCTGTCTTCTGCGGATGCATCGATACAGATGTAACCCAGTTCGCTGTAGTTCACGATTCCCGTGGGACGTACTGGTGGAGTGCAATATCTACAACTCTATTCTCCGTGGCGCGTACACTGTAGCTAATTCTTCGTGCGTGCCTCGGTGGGTCGCAGTCGTAACCTTTTCAGCACTGCACGCTTTTCTTCCACGGGACAGGCTGTCGCCGCCACACGGTGCAGCCATAGAGCCGGGTAATGCGGGGTTCGTTTGAGGCTGGCAGCGCGTGTACTGCGTCCGCCGCGCCGTCGAACTAATACGGTTATTACTATACGGCAGCCTGCGCCGCGGCTGCGTCCTTCTTTCCTTCTATTCTCATCCTACGTAGCTAGCGCCACTCGCTGCCGTATATGGCAGCGGCTTCGGTTTTGCGTCATGTCCGCAATGCGGAGGCGCACGTGGAGCGAGGCTCCGCGGTGGACGCTGCACTTCCTTTGTTTGTTTAGCAGTATCGGTAGCTACGTTCGTAACACGTGGCCTATAGACTGCGACGTTCTCGGCTCGATGACACGGGTTTACTTTTTGGGCTCATATAAGTAGACGGAGTTCAAGAACACTCCTGTACATCAATTCAGATGCACGGTAAGAAGCCGGCTTGTTAATATTTATTAATTGTGAGACCGCCAGTACGGCGTCATCTAGCAGATATATTATACGGCCATCGCGATCTTAAATGTTGACTAATATAGTTCTGCGTCGAAAAAAAAAATCGTCCTCGGACAACCACGTTTAATAGCCTCTTTCGGGTAGCTGTGTTCATGGCAGAATGTTGCGCCCACTTAGCAACGGCCGCTTCAACTTGAATGCGTGCTCGCTTCTCAGCTTTTTAATGACTCTCAAACATAAGGTTCGAGAAGTGTTTGCTCTTCTTCTTTGTGAGGAGACAGTCTCGCGAGTCTTCTGTTTGTTTCACCCGACTATAGCCGCTATATACATACACCGAAGCGCGGAAAGCAGTCCCGTCTTTTTTTCTGTGTGTGTGTGGGCCTAATGAAGTTTCTACTCACGCCTCCCGCGCCGGCTCCGAAGCGTGTCTCGCTATGACGGGGGCGCCCCGCGTTCCTCATAACGCGTGCGCTCGTCCCTAATCCCCCACGGGGAACCCTTCGTAGATTAATTATTACAAAAGCGAGCGAAAAATGGATGTTTGGCGTTCTAATTTCGCGCCGCGGTACATCCCCGCGTTAACGCCAATTGTGACTTCGCGGCTTTGAAGTAATCTCGCTATTGTAGAAGTGCTGTATCCGTATTTAGCTCGAGCGAGAGCCAATCTTGCTCGAGGTGAGAGTAAATGTACAGCTTCTACAATTACGCATCTCCATCGAGATGCGACCGTCGTGGTCGGCATCAAGAACCCGCAACATCCAGAAATGGTGATGAAAGGAGAAACTCTAATTCGCGACGCGGAATTTCAACGTTGAGCAACTGTGCCGCCACCTGGCTTCACTGACGTAATTTAAGCTCTTATAATTAATGTTACCGGTGTCGCAACGAACGAGTGCAACCTGCCCGATGACGTATAGAAACTGTTACCAAGCAGCGACCTTCTTCGTATTCCTGCCGCAGTGATGTATAGTTACCGCCGGGTATCTCAGTTCCGCGATAGTCCTTCGCACTATAGGCCGCGATACTGTGCGCGGTTCGCTATTTGCCAGGTCACGTTTCGGCCTTTATCTGCTCGCAGTGTTTTACGTCGCTCACGTTTCTCGCAGAGAGACTTGGCGCATGGAAACACCGCTTATCTACCCCCGTCCTACGGGACCGTTTAGTCTTTGTTCGCTTTCTCTCTAATTGCAGGCCGTTGTTTTTCTTTCTTTTGTATCTTCAGCGCTCGCGCAACCCTGCCACGCTAATGGCATTCGTGATCCCTGGGCTCCTTCTCATCGCATTTGCCTGCCTGCCTGCTCGCCGTGTGCTGCGCAGGTCTTGCACCCTTTGCTGATTGGCTGGAACTGATGTAGAACTCTTAATTGCGCATGCGTGGATCTCGTTGCAAACTATACCGCGTACGCAGCACCACGCCTCATCGAGAACGTGGGAATGGCGCATGCTCCCGTTTTGAAGAAGCGTTTCGTGGGACATGACTTGCGCGTGTGTAATTGGCTGGCTTTGCATAGTAGGTGTTACTTTTTTTTTTAACTGTAGCTTTTTTTCTTCCTGCACAATATTTTTACTTCTGTTCTTCGCAATTTTTACTACTGTCCTGAGATGGAGACTTTTATTACGACTGCGTAGACAGAACCCTATCGTGGTAAACTTAATTAGCAATAAACCTAATTAGCAATGTACCCAATTAGCAATTGGCATAACGCTCAGTGAACTTAATGAGTAGTGAACTTGATGAGAAACCTAATGAGTAGAAGGGACTTTCACACATAATACTAATAGGATGCGGCAATCACAGGGACGGTGCCGTTTTGTATCTGCCCTGGTGAACAATTACTGTCGTTGTCTTACCCCCACGCGATGGTCTAGTGGTTACGCGGTGCGTGGCTGTTGGCCCGAAGGTCGTGCGGTCGAATTCCTGTCGCTGCGGCCGCGTTTCTTATGTAGCGGAAATGCTAACAGCGGGAAAACCCTCAAGTACCAACGTTAGCCAATACTGGTGAAATTCGATCGTTGAAATTGCTTCCTAAAGTGTTATCTAACATCATCGTAGACTGATGGATGGAAAGTCCCCCTTATAAAAGCACGAACTTGATTTCGAGTCAGGGCACACGCTTTTTTTCTTTTTTCAACTATTTCTGCTCACTCTGTACGAAATGTAGGCGCACTTTAGCAACATTACAGCTTAGGCAAGATGCGCTTCGGCGAACGTCGGAGTGTGCTACTATTGCGAGCTGTGTGTTTATCGTGGTGTCGTCGGAGTTTGTGATTTAGTGAATGTCTAGTAAATCAGTCGCGGTGCCGTATTCGCGAGCTTAAGCGCTTTTGTTCAATGTAACGTCGCCTGTGTTCTCTGACGCAAGAACCATTCATTTTAATCCGACATTGGCAAACGCTACCACTGCGCGTAAATGGCTTCCAAGGCCCACTAATGAAATTCCTACTTTTTTTCTTCTTTTTTCCCTCCGGTGTCGCCAGCTCTCGCGTGCCTCGTCAGTTCGCACCGTAACTCTCAGAGTTATTTTTATTATCATTATTACTAAAAAAAATCCTTGCTGTCAGTGTCGTTTCGGTGAAAGAGAAACTGTAATGTGCTCGCCCACTTAAAAGACGAGAAATATAACGCCGCATCGGGTCTTGTTGCAACACGGACTGTCGCTGAAAAATGGGAACGGCCAAACGGACAATTTGTTTAGTGTACTTTTTTTCGACCTCCCATACTGCGCTGTCGATGTCGTTTAGTTAACAGTACGTCGGCATATTATTTGCGCTGCTAATTTTTATTTTAGTCGTTTCTTTTGTTCCTTTATCTCAAGATCTTTTTTTTTTACAGTGATGTCTGTTCCCTACTGCAACTCTTAAGCAAAAAGAGAGGGGGGGGGTTGTCTGCCTAGTCGAATTCCCTTAGTGAAAAAAGCGCCTTTCCTCGCTTTCAATGCTCTTCTTTTTTGTCGACTTTATGTGAAACTGTGATGTCCATTGGTGCGTGTGCCTCTCCGCCCCCTTCCCCCACTCTCTCTTCGGGCATTGTTCGTGGCTAAGTAAGACGCGCACACATGAACTTTGTGGTGCTACTGTTTGCGTTCCATTTGAGAAACTCGCCTCCGTCGCCTGGCGTCTTTTTTCAACGAGCGATATTAGTTTAACCTCATCTTCTTGCTCTTCTTCCTCGCTCTCTCTTTAGGGTTTGCATTTAGTTCGAGCGTCGCGGCGCAGTAGCGTCCGGTGCAAACAAAGCCGTCGGCAGTATCGGAAGAAGCGATTACTCGAAGACATTCGCCATCAGTAGGGGTTCTTCTTATCCCCTATGGAATTCGTTTTTCTTTTTTCTCAATCCAGCACCTTACTTAAAATTTCTTCTTGATACTTGAATCGTCTTGCTCTTTCTCTTTTTTAAGTCTTTTTTATTCTTTTGTTTTTCTCACTTGCTCCCCGCCTCTTCCTGCTTCATCCATTGTTTCCTTCTTCGGCCTTGTCCCGAGAAATCTCTCGTTTATTAGCTTCTGCTTTCGCTTCGCTTTCATCGGACGTGTCCGAGCCTCGATTTCTGGCCCCGCCGTTCGGTTTGTCGCTGCAGCATTTGGCCCACCGGCTTGCCGAGTCCGCACCACACTTCACCGAATGACCAGCCAGCCTGCCCCTCACTGCACCTTGGGGGGGGGGGGGGGGACGTCGAGGGAAGGGAGGCGTCGAGATTGGGTGTGTTCTCTCGCTGCCGTTCGAAGTCGTCGGTGACGGGAAAAAGAAATAAGCCTCGGCGTTATTCGACAAGGTACCGGCTTGACGGGTGACGACTGTCGGGACTAAAGTGTTTGCCCCCCACCTTGGTTTCCTAATAGAAGTAGTAGCAGAAAGTAACCAACGAATGGACCAGAATGTTTATTGGCTGGAATAGCGTCTTGCGTTTCCTTGCCATCCTGGCCTCGCCCTTCTTCGTTCTATTTTTTTTTCTTGTCTGCGACGTTCCTGTCATGGCATCTCAAAACGTGCTCTCGCTTCGGAAAAAAAAAGTGTATATGATGTGACACATTGTTCAGTCTTACTGTGCACGTGCGTGCCGAATCTTGAACAGCGAATCTCTCGGAAAGTAATAGGCTGTGAAATCGAATCTCTGCGAACCTGGGGTTGTCTGTTTATCGAAAAAACCTGAACTGTTATGAAACGTGGTGCTGTCATATTAAGTTAAGTAATCGGGTGGAGAACACGATACGAAAGGGAAGATCAGATCAAATCGCCCAGCTGTGGAGACGCAGGTTTGGTATCCCGCCAGCGGACATTCGGAGAGACATTGTTCTTGTGGCGAGAAACGTATCAAATGGCCAACTATACATTGTGCATTGTGCATCGCCAGAAACGTTTAAAAGGGGTACTGACACGAGAAAGTTTTCACTTACCGTTTTTTTTTTTTTTTGCGTCAGATGGTGTCGTGACAGGAAGCCCCCAGAACGTAGAAATCGTACCGGTAAGAGTGAGCGCACCCCGAAAAATTACAGCACGATTTTGAAAGCTAGTTTCGGCTCCTACTGTTACCCTCACGTCACTATGGATGGATGGATTAATGTGGCTGTACCCTTTAGATCGGGCGGCGGCTAACCCCCCTAGCCGTAATACTTAGTGAACCAACTAGATTTCGCTTTTTTTTTCTTTAAATAGTGAAGTTGATGACTGGTACTTTGCAGTGAAGGGTTTAATTTTCACTCGTGCCTTGACTTAGCCACCAATCGGATAACCTCCTTCTAGTTAATTCTACCCGCTTAAAATCCATTTTGCCCTCCCTGTCCCTAAACCCCAGTGCTTTGAAAAACGCAGCGCCATCATCCTGAACTATAGGGTGAAGCCCTTTACAGAACATTATGAAGTGTTGGGCAGTTTCCTCCTCCTCTCCACACGCACTGCATACCGTGTCTACCCCTTCGTATTTGGCCCGATATGTCTTGGTTCGCAATGTTTGCCCGTCCTCGCCTCAAACAGTAGAGAACTACCTCGAGTATTATCATAGATCCTATCCGTGGCAATTTCCTGCTTAAACGTTCTATAGATATCTAGTGCGGACTTCTTAATCATGCCAATTCTCCACATGTCGGTCTCAGCTTCCTTCAGCTTCTTCTTAACCGGAATTTTTTTTTTTGGGGGTTTGGCCCCCCGCTGTTTTCTAAGTATTTACCCGTCGATTTTCTGGTTCGCTTCCTCCATTTTGTATCGACATTCTTTATGTAGAAGTAGCTAAAAACCTTCCCACTTGAAAACCTTCCACGATGGATGGATGGATGAATGGATATGGCTGTACCCTTTAGATCGGGCGGTGGCCAGCGCCACCAAGCCGTAATACCTAATGAACCAAAAACTATATTTTTTTTTGTTAAAAAGTGAGTTTGAGGATTCGTACTTTGCAGTGAAGAGTATAATTTTCACTCGTGCCTCGACTTTAGCCCCTCGCGGTGGTCTAGTGGCTAAGGTACTCGGCTGCTGACCCGCAGGTCGCGGGTTCGATTCCCGGCTGCGGCGGCTGCATTTCTGATGGAGGCGGAAATGTTGTAGGCCCGTGTGCTCAGATTTGGGCGCACGTTAAAGAACCCCAGGTGGTCAAAATTTCCGGAGCCCTCCACTACGGCGTCTCTCATAATCATATAGTGGTTTTGGGATGTTAAACCCCACAAATCAATCAATGCCTCGACTTTAGCCACCAATCGGATAACCTCCTTCTAGTTAATTCTACCCGCTTAAAGTCTATTTTGCCCTCCCGGTCCCTAAACCCCAGTGCTTTGAAAAACTCTGCGCCATCATCCTGAACTATAGGGTGAAGCCCTTTACAGAACATTATCAAGTGTTCGGCAGTTTCTTCTTCCTCTCCACACGCACTGCATACTGTGTCTACCCCTTCGTATTTGGCCCGATATGTCTTGGTTCGCAGTACTCCCGTCCGGGCCTCAAACAGTAGAGAACTACCCCGAGTATTATCATAGATCCTTTCCCTGGCAATTTCCTGCTTAAACGTTCGATAGATCTCTAGTGCAGACTTCTTAATCATGCCAATTCCCCACATATTGGTCTCGGCTTTCTTCACCTTCATGTCAACCGATAGTTCTTTTTGGTTTGGCCCCCTGCTGTTTTCTAAGCCTTGGTCTAAGCAGCGCCACCGGGCGGTAGTATGTGCAAGTTTTCGTGACGTATCCTCGTCCGGGCGCCGCACGTGTTACAACTGTCGCGGCAGCGGATGCACAACGTTCGGTTGTAAGGCGCAGGTTCTTAATCGAATATCCGAAGTCGGTGCAGAAAACACATGAAGTGCAGCAGAATAACCAAGGTGCAGCAAACAGAATGAACTCCGCTTGGTTGGCGTCCTGCAGTTTCCGCCTCGGCTCCTGCTCGTCTCGGCGCCGGATCGCACTGGATTTGGTGGAACTTCCACCTTTTTTTTGTTTCACTCCCCCGATGAGCCACCGAAATGCGACACAAGTCTCTCGCAGAACCTCGTGAGAAATGCTTTGACAATGCGCTTGCCGAGATTTATTTTCGGTCCGGCTCTTGGCTGTCGGCTGAGCGTCGTTCACTCGGCATTCCGTTCTCGCTGGCTAGTACTTAACTGTGTCCCCATACACATGGCGAACAAGACCTGGCCCTGTTGAGATCATTTATTTGACGAAGCACCGCGATGGCTTCGCATTTTCGTACCACGCTACGTCAGAGAGGGAGAAGTTGCGAGCATGACCGTGGCTTTACTCGACTACTAGGGGGGGGGGGGGGGGGTCATGGATTTTTGGATGCTGGTGCTAGCGCGATCATTAGTCGCGACCCGTGGTTGATTCGATGCCGCCATCTATTTTAACGCGCACTTCTAAAAGCACCCTTGAGTAATGATATAGTCATTCGCTTCGTCGCGTCCCAGGAGTGCTGGCATCGCCCGAGCTCTTGTGTGCGTGCGGGTGCTGCAGTAGGATTAATGAAAGTGGCTTAATAGAGACCTCTTCCTGTGTGGTGCATGACTGCTAGCTCCCTCCTGTGTGGTACGTGGCGAAGGAAGCGAACTAGCGAACTCTTGTTACTTTCGTGTTATTTGTGGTCACTTTTTTTTTCTATTAATGCGTGAAGGCTGCTCCAGGTTTTTACGCGAGATCTGCTGTCTTAATACGCTCGTCGTTCGGGTGGAACTTTGTGCGAAGCTGCGAACCGAGGACTTGTGCGACTTGGGCGGGCGTACCATTTCCTTGGTATCTCTTTCTCGACCACCCCCCCCCCCCCCCCAGACGCCGGCCAGTCTCGCACTTTGGTCGTGGCGACGATTACGAAGATGGCAGCACTGCTGCGTGCGTGTCGGCGCGTGATTTAAAGTTCGAGCCCTTTATCCGCGCTCTTTCATAGCTCGAATCCTTGGAGTTTCGAGAAACGCTGTCGTCTCTTTTTTTTTTTTATGGCGGGACACTTTTAGGCTATACACCGTCGCTGCATATAGCTGGAAGCACTATGGGCCTCTCCATAGAATGAGGGTATACGCATATGAAACAGTCTCCTCTTCTTCACGTTGAAAACTGTCTTTTCGTCTTCTATAGACTGTTGTCTAGCAAAAAAAAAGAGGGAAGCTCTTGTGTGGCATTCATTATTAAAAACGTAGGCCGCTGTTGTAGGCTGCTTGCGATTCGCTTTTTTTTCTCTCACCCTTCCTGTAAATCTGCAGCAGAACTGTAAAAGAGCTTTCTGGGTCATGCCGACGCTGTCTTTCCCTCTTTTTTTTATTTCATGCCCACCACGGGGTGCTATAATGGCGTATAAGGAAATGTTTGGTGAATGACTGCCCCCCTTCGCCCCCTCTTTCCATGCAGTCCTGTCTACCTGCTTGCTGCTTTACTTCGAAGAACTCGAATGGCGCGTCGCCTCGGTCGCATTTGTCCACCCCCTTTCTGACCTACGCGTGACTGGACTTGAAAGCGGCATTCATATCGCCCTTTGAATAGCAGTCGCGTAGGCGCGTGAGTTGAGCTCTCTTTCTATCTTTTTTGCAGTGCCTCGTAAACCCGGTTGGGGGGGGGGGGGGGGCTACTATAACCCGTCGCGGTTTCTACGCTATTTATCGCCTGAAAAGCACTCGTTGCTATCTAGCTATTTATCTAATCTAATCTTGCCTGTTGTCACCTCAGCAGTATACTAACGCTCAATGGTCGCAACAAAGCAAAGGTACAAGTATGTTAATAATGAAACAGGCTGATGACGATCCACTAAAGAATTAAGAGTGGGTTGATTGGAACAGGAGCGTATAACAGTTCTTTAATGTACATAGAGCTTGTGATATGAATTTATATGCGATAAAGTGAGAAAAATGATGTATTGAGCGAAGTGCTACTTGTTAATTTCGACGCTCTTCCTTCACGGTGACGAGATTCTGTCTTCTCTAACACTCCGCGCGCGCGTGTTTTGTCGCTGAACGTGAACGCTCTTGCGTTCGATATTTGAGGAGGACGATGAAGCGTAGGATGTGGGGCGGGAGGAGGAGTCCTTTCATTCGGCCTCGGATGTAGATCACGCTTGCGTGCCTTAGCCCTGGGACCTTTTCAGCAGAGCGCCTCGGCAAACATTTGCAGAGAGGGACTTACTCTCCATTCGTGCGCCTCTCCTTTCTTTCTAATCTTCCTCCTTTTTTTGTTATCTTTTTTTTACCTGTACTTAAGCGTGGCTTTTCTCGAAAGGCCACAGAAGTGTTTGGTTTGTTTTTGCCTATTTGTTTGTGCCGGTGTTTGGAAAGGAAAACCAACAGGGAGGCCTGTTGTAAGGCGAAGTTTGTTTGCGCGCGAACTTTGAATAGAGTCTCTCTCTCTCTCGAGCCTCCGACCCCCCGGCAATTCTGATGCGTCCTCGCCGTCGCCTGTCTACCCGTGAGGCTCGGAAACGGGAAGCCTTGCGGAGACGGGTCTTACCTCTTTTGCGCTTTACCAGTTTCGCATCAGGTCCCTCGAATGATAGAAGGGGTGGCAGTTTAGTCGATGTCTCGTTGTAAAGGCGCGCGGATACATCTTATTAACATCGAACGATGACATCGTGAAGCGAGTATACAGCGTGAACTCTAGCGGTTGCCGTCACGTGCGGAAGTGACCGCGTCACCTTAGCGCAAACGTCACGTCAATTGCGGAGCGGCACGTTGCTGTCTATGGCAGTGAAGCGAGAGAGAGGTTAATGAAAGAGGAGGAGAGCACGCTATTCTTTGCATCCCGTTGCGGGGGCACGGCTCGGCGCCGGAACGAGGAAGTGGCGTCGTCATAGCGGATGGGTTTGGCGCCTTAACCGAGAAACCCCTTTTGCGCAGTGTAACATCGGGGAACCGCGGTACGTCGCAACCGTATAGGTAACTTGCCTGTGTAATAAAGGTGCGTGGTGCGACGCAAATAAGCATCGCTAGAAGGCGCGTGCTCTGTTCGCGGTCGTCGAGGCCACGTGGCGACGGGAACGCTATAGGTTTGAGAAAACACGTATACTGGGATTTTAAGTCCACGGTGTGGAGCTAATCCGGAGTCACACTCTGCGGTATCTCTCGTGATCATGTCGTGGTTTTGCCGCAATCACAAGAACATGGTCTTGCATATATGCATGGGAAAAAAATACGTTATTCTCTGTAAATTCAGCTCCATTCGTATTCGATTCTGCTTAAATGAATAAACAGATGAATTTCAATTGCTTGACGTCGTGTGCTGAAAATAAGGTTCAGATGTTGCCGGTATGTATCGTCTTCTTTGACAACACCGGTTTTCCCTTCGCCACGCTGACCCCCGGTGTCTTGAAACTCCTTTTTCAGTGCGCATACGTTGCGGCTAATGCGCGGGGGTACCTTCCGGCTTCGACTGTATGCCTTGCGGTCGACGGTCAGCTTCTGTGTTGGAACGCTTCCATTTTTAACCCGCGCTGAGCGTGCGTGATATCGCGTCGGGTAGCTGAGCGACATAAATTACACGTGTCTATACAGAGTACCGGTAGCTTTGCGACACACGCTGCAAATGTGAAGTTGCGCCCGATGAAGTTCTTTGGAACACTGCTTCCACCTACTAAAAACGTGTATGGTGAACGCTTACTACAGTTCGTAGGAGCTAAAGTGTGGAGTAACTTCAGATTACAGATTCTAAGGCTTTCTCAAGCGCGCTCAAAAAATATTTGCTTCATGTAGATCAATAGTAATGACCATGTACTACGCCTTACACATAGTTTGATGTTTTGTCTGTTCTTGATTATTTCATTATTTATGAAGAAAGGGCAACAATGTGCTCTATATACTTAAATGCTATATAGTAAATGCTCTATATACTGAGCATTTACTTGACCTTAAATCCCAATATCTTCTTGTATTTTTGTTCATTTTTTAATCTGATTTTTTTATATACAAATTGTATTCTGCTTGTATACCTTCTCCCGTTAGACCCCCTACTAGCCTATGACTATGGGTCTAATCAGTGTTGCGAATTTCTTGAAATGTACTCATAACAACCTATATAAAATGAAATGAAACGATAAGAAAAGACAAAAGACTAACCGCGTTCAGCATGGCACCTTCGACCATTTCTATTTCGCTCACGTCGTGGGAGCTAGACCAGTTTAGCTCTGTGTGTTGGCTGGCTCTGGAAAACCGGAAGCGTATACTGACGACCGTTGGAAGTTCTCCTTGACGCGAACGGTTTAAGGCGTCGAGCGAGAACCCTCTTTGCTTTTCGTTTCTTAAGTTTCTTTTTTTAGCTTTTTTTTGAGATTTAGATGGTGTGAGGGCGTTATTATCCTCATCGCGTATTGGTCGTCGTCACCCCTGCCCCCCCCCCCCTACTTGGCACAGCCGATCCCGCTTGGGCTGCCGCTCCCGTGCGACGTGCGTTTCATAGAAGTCTAGAAAGTACAGAATATGCGCACAATTGTTCTCGCTCAAAAGTGATCGCCTCGTTCTCTTTCATTCTTTTTTTACCATTTTTATTTTTGTTCGCTGAGCTGCTGCTTCTGTGCAAAGCTGGTGCCCCTGCATACTTTCGCCGACTCTCAGTGAGGCACAGATTCCGGTTATTGTCGGATGCCTAAAAAAATACATAAATAATTCGTTCTCTTGACTTGACGTTTACATTGCTAACCTGCGAAGGAGTGCGGAGTGTCCGTCGGGTTTAGTAACAAATCCGACGCCGATGTCCCGCTTTTCTCGGCATCTGATGTTTTTTCGCCCTTCCAAACCGGAATGACCGGCGAGTGATTTTGCCGTCGCTACGATTCCGATGGAAAGCTAGCGGGAAAGAAATGTGCATAAAATAAAACTAAGGTCTGCTTAAATTCCAAAGAGGTGGCTTGTGTCTACGAGCAGCTTTTCTCTCTCTCTCTCTCTCTCTGTGTGGCCCTCCCCTACGGCGTCTCTCATAATCATATGGTGGTTTTGGGACGTTAAACCCCACAAATCAATCTATCTCTCTCTCTCTCTCTCTCTCTCTCTCTGTGTGTGTGTGTGTGTGTGTGTGTGTGTGTGTGTGTGTGTGTGTGTGTGTGTGTGTGTGTGTGTGTGTGTGTACAGTGGGGGATGCGGGGTCATCAAGACATTGTCGCGTTATGCTTGCGCCCATTAATATGTTGTCCTCGTGCTTTGAGTGGTGTGCAAATAACCCGACCGTGAATTTTTACTTACTATCCTATACTGCTGTTTGGTCTGAACGTCTCTATATAGGTACTCCCCTGCGCGTGGGGCAACCATTATTGGTTGCACCCGGCCGCATTAATAATTTCGAAGATCTGAAGCCTCGCCTTGAAATGGAACCGGCAGTCGTGCTCGCTAGCTTGCTTGATTCGACAATGTGAAGCTTCGCCTCCGAATCGAACTGGGATTCGAGCTCTTCACCTTGCGTGGAGCCGCCGCAGTGGGTACTACGCACGTGGAATGCTTCGAATAGACTGCGGAGCGTGTCGCCAGGGTCTGACATTTTCCTTCTGCCGACTATATATATGCTTTGGTCGCTGACTGCGTTCTTCGTACGCGCTCCTTCGAGACTTCCGCGTCTTCTTCTTCGTCCGACTGTCTTCGCGCGTCAATTTCGCGCACGTTTTGTTGCCTATCGTGGTATTGGCCATGCCTACGCGAATGCGATCCCCGTTCGGTCGTTGTAACGCGGCGACACACTTCTGTCGGTCACGCTTTGCGTCTCGTCTGGACGGTAGCCGGACGTCTCGTCGGAGCGCACCCTATCATGCAGTCGTCGGACAATTTGGCCTGGATTGGAGGCCTCACGACTTGCTTGTCGCTGGGCTGCTTGCGATTCGCAGGAGGCGTCGTACCTGCATTTTTTTTTCTTTCTACATTCCGATGGTTCTGACGTTGCGTGCTGGACGTGCATGTGACCGATTTCTTGTTCATCTTGTGATAATTGGGGACGTAGAAAGTTAAAAGGCCGTGCGTTCGAAGAAACTCTAAAAAAGCAGAGCAGATCGGCGAAAACCGCTTGTAAGGTTTTCTGCTACGCCAAGCCGCTTCAGGGCCCGTTTTAAACCCACCAAACTGGGTAGCCTTTTTGGAGCTTGTAGGATCATTGGTGGTCGTTGTGAGTGCGCACAGGACGCTGATGTGGGCATCTCGTTAAGCTCTCAAGTCACAAGGGCTCCATCTGCATGCGGCGTATGGTGCGCCTACAGTATCGTGCTGTCTGTGCTTGTCATTCTTCACTGTAATAGTTATAATAGTACACGTGTTAATTTATCTGCTACACTAGTGCACGGAATTATTTGAATGGCGCCTTAAGGATTCATGCCCTGCTGCCGCCGTAAAAATCTTTTTATTCGTCACTCCTAATTGGTTTTCTCATCGCTCCGTCGCCGTTTCTGCGCAAAGCAGAAACTGCTTTACAGATGCTTTTTTTTTTTTCCTTCGCTGCAAAGAACTCCTTTAATCTATTCTACGTTTCCTGTCAATTACCCGCTGCCGGCTGAAACAGAACGAGGTTTAACTAAGAGATTCGATGAGCCAGTTTTGCTTTGATGTAGCCGGCGTTGGGAACGACGGGCGTCGTTTTCAAGTCGAGTCGCGTCTTCCGTAACACTTTCGCCTTGTTCAAGTTTCCTTTGTGCGGGAACTTTGGTTCTCGGCTACTTTCTGTGCATAAATTGACTTGTAAATTTAGTCTGTGCACGCCCCCACCTCCTTTGTTTGAAGCTTGAGCTTTCTCCTAGCCTCGCTCGACTTCGTTATCGTTCGTCTTTGCGAGCATTCCTCAGAACTCGATTCTTTTGTCCGTGTTTTGACGTACACCACTGCCGCCTCGTTAATTATTCTACGTTTTAGTTCCTAGTTCTGTGCACTGTTGCATCAGCTTCGAGGAATCCACTGACGGACACCACTGTAGTGAGAGGGATCTTGATAGGGGCTTGCTTTTTGACAATGAAGCTTTAGTGTGCGTGTGTGTGTGTGTGTGTGTGTGTGTGTGTGTGTGTGTGTGTGTGTGTGTGTGTGCGTGCGCGTGTGTGTGTGTGTGTGTGTGTCACTTGTAATTTCACCTTGCCGCGTTTTGATGTCGTTTCATTACCGTCGTTGACTGTAGTGTCGGGTTGCTACACACGGGAACCAAAAGCCCAACGGGCGGAATGCGGTAAGGAAACGCTTGGATGGAAAAGCTTTGCGTGATTTGACGCCCTCCCTCACCCCCACGTAATTTCGAAACACCGACTCTGGCGTGTTTCTTTCCAGAAACCGAGCGTGCGTTTATAAAGTAGCGTGGATACTCGTTCTCCGCTTCTTAATTACTGCGCAGACTCGCTCCTCTAAGCGAGCACCGCGTGTGACTACTTAACGGTCTTGAAAATGTATGCGCAGGCGAACAAGGACAAAGAAAGGAAGACAAACTGGCGCAATCTAACAACTGATTTATTAATCGAAAAAACATTGACTTTATAACCCTCGGAACAGCGCTCCCTGGTGACATACACAAAAAACAACACACTGCACTGCGCACTTACGACAACGATAACAGTTTCATTGATTAACAGACAAAAGCGCGATTTCTTTTGTTAGTAAAGCTACTGAAGGGTGGCTAACACAGTTGTCTTTCTGCTTGTCTATATGATACGCCTCCATTATCTCCCTTGACGTCTTGTTTCTACTCCGTCAAGGGAGATAATGGAGGCGTATCATATAGACAAGCAGAAAGACAACTGTGTTAGCCACCCTTCAGTAGCTTTACTAACAAAAGAAATCGCGCTTTTGTCTGTTAATCAATGAAACTGTTATCGTTGTCGTAAGTGCGCAGTGCAGTGTGTTGTTTTTTGTGTATGTCACCAGGGAGCGCTGTTCCGAGGGTTATAAAGTCAATGTTTTTTCGATTAATAAATCAGTTGTTAGATTGCGCCAGTTTGTCTTCCTTTCTTTGTCCTTGTTCGCCTGCGCATACATTTTCAGGATGGATAGATTCCAACTAGGCCGAATCGCAGTTATACTTAACGGTGCTTCCTCCACGTAAACAACTCTTCTCGCGCCCGGATTGCACGAAGCGCCGAGTACGAGCGCAGTTTCGCTGTATGAGGGATTCGTTGGTGGCGCTGGCGGTTCGTCCTCCCTGCTTCGCCTTCACCGCCAATATTTCATGACGACACGCTTCAGCACTTGGAGAGCACGGCTAGGTATCCTTGCGTGTGTGCTATCTATAGAATGCGTCGCTCGCTGTTCAGCCTTCCCCCGCAGGCGCAATTTCTTTCGGCCGCTCTTGAAAGAAAGGACGTGATATGTAAGATATACATATACTGAGAGCGAGCGATCTAAGTCATCTCGTATTGATAAATTACCTTTTAGTAATGACAAAGAAACACAAACATACCTGTGCGCTGTCACCACGTTCAAGTTACCGTACCAACCCGCCGAAATGTCATATCGTTTGACTGTGCCTGGTAGGAGCCTATAATAATACTTTGCTGGTAACAATGGGTTGTGCTGTGTTCAAGGAAGCTAGGCAAATTTCAACGTGGCGCTTTTCGGTACATTTTCTCCGAGTGTAGATTGCCAAAACACTTTATAGAAGAAAAAAGAAAGGCAGAAATATTTCCGGCACGAAATTTAAACGGGAAAATTTCGCTCTTTTGAAATATATTTTACCCTCAGGAGAATATAGCTTCGATGGTGAAATTTGCGTTGTGGAGGAGTTATCACTATGAATTGATTGGATGTTTTTTTCATTCAGTACTCTTATTAAACTTTGCAGACGTGTTGCCTCTTCGGAACGCTCTCTGATGGGCGGTGTTGATGTGTCATAGGAGACTCCTCTCTCTTTATTTCTCTCTCTCTCTCCACGTCTGCTGCAACAATGAATACCTCACAAGCGATGTCGCCACTCTCCCGCTACCCCGTTGGAGGAGAGCCCAGTGCTTCCCAGTCGTCAGCGGCTGCAGCTGCCTGAGTGCCTGTTGTGCACCTCCGTGGTGGTGGCGGCTGCTGCTTGATTAATTGCAAGCGGCAGCGGAGGCTTCTCCTTCCAAGAAGGCGCCTCGTCTCAAGTTTCTCGCCTCTCAGGTGGCTGGGCTATCCGCCATTACCCGGACGATGGCGCGCTATAATTATAAATGGGGGAAAAAAAGAAACTTAAGAAAAGGCATTGTGTTTCGGGAGTAGCTTTTGTGTCAGGTGCGCGCGCGCGTGCGTGCGTGTGTGTGTGTGTGTGTGTGTGTGTGTGTGTGTGTGTGTGTGTGTGTGTGTGTCATGCCAGGAAGATGCCATTTACGGCGGCCGAGAGACGCAACGGTTCATTCAATCTATTCGTTTTTTTTTCTTCGCTTCCGCTGATTTGCCTTATATACCCCCGCACTATTCCAGTCCCAAAGGTGTGCTGTGTATATATATATATATATATATATATATATATATATATATATATATATATATATATATATAATATATATACATAAAGGTCCATCGGCCGTGTCTCTCTCGTCTGGTTTCACTTTTGCTCTAGCCGCTACTCGTGGATATTGCTTGTATTGTTCTTTACCCCCCTTCCTTTGAGTAACAACAGGTGCGCGAAAGATGAGTTAAGATCGATACAACGCAGCTAGCCAGTAGCGGCGGGTGTGTATGGCCTATGTCGGTAGCGCAGTGCAAGGACTACTCGGCGAGTGTTGCTTCTTTCCTAAACGGCGTGTTATAAGCTGGCAGCCAGATTCAACGACCAAGAGCCAGCTAGGATAGGAAGATGAGTAGAATAGCACCAAAGCTCGCGCCTCGTATACTCGGACACTCCTCGTGTGTCCCTCGGCCATTCGCGCACGTTTTTGATAACTTCGTGTTTGCGTGGTCTTGTTGCGATGTGCGTGGTTGATATTGGCATTATAAGCGGGTGTGTTTTGTGCTGAAATATTGGACTTCAGATGTGGCAGAAAGGCCCTATTTTGTGGAGTGGCCCGGTAAGCGACCTTCCAATGTAGCTGCCCCTGGTCGATGCGTGTGTGTGTTTTTTTTTTCTTTTGTTTGGCGGTATATTCGCGCTGCAGTGAGTGTCTCCAGGCGCGCTTGCGTACAAGGCCGCCTTTGGCTTAGTGCGGTAGAAACCTGTAAGGAAGCCTGACGACTTCGGGATGAGCTGTACTGATCCGTTTCTTCCTTTCTGTGCGTTATTAGGGACCTTTCTGGTGGGATTTTCTGCGTACAGTCATGAGCTTGAGCCGTTTAACATTGTTACTGGGTTGGTAAGAAATGTTTGTTCGTAAGGAGCTGCACGGTGACTGAGCCAGTACTTTGCGTTGGTCTTTTCCTTTTACGCTTCGATGTTGTTGTTGCTTCTACTCGTTCACAATGGATTAGACCCACTGTAACAGTATGTCTGAAGTGCCTTTGGTTATTCTCTGATTTGTGAGTGGCGAAGCTTGTTACTTACGCTTGTTTTATCGTGTTACGCACTGGCTTCCATCAGTTTTTGTTGTTTCTTAACGATGTAGTTACAACGTTGAAATTTCAGTCGAAGCTGCCGGTGACGTTGAGCAACGTGCTGGCGCTTTAAATAAGCAGCAAATTAGTCTGGGCAATTTCACGAGCTAACGCGCAGTGCGACAGAGAGAGAGAGAGAGAAAGAAAGAAAAAAAGAACGTCACCCTTACGTGTCAGGACTGAAACATCAGCTGCCCGTCCAGCTTGAGTTGGGCTTTTTTTATTATTACTTCATGGAAACACGTACCTGGCATGCAAGGCCGTCGAAATCATTCATGCCTTCAAACGACTTCTCCTCGGTGCCTTTCCCGCTTCACAGGGGTCTTCTTCCGGGTCACGATAGAAGCTATTTGGAAACTACAGCGGCGGCTACGGTTGGTTGGCGAGACGGGCCACTTGCTACTCTTCTACTTCTACTACTACTTCTACTACTACTACTACTTCTACTACTACTTCCTCTTCTTCTACTACTACTACTTCCTCTTCTACCTACTACTACTACTTCCTCTTCTTCTACTACTACTTCCTCTTCTTCTTCTTCTACTACTACTTCCTCTTCTTCTTCTTCTACTACTACTTCCTCTTCTTCTCCTATAGCACGTCGATGCAATCACACTTTGGGCTCAATCGAGACGGGCCCGCCCCGCTGCTGCCTACGCGCGTTCCCCTCCGTCGTCGGCCGGAACGACTAGGGGGGTGCTTGGCGGCAGCTGCCCTGCCTTTTAGCCCTGCGTGCGGAAAGTAGCCTCGCGGCGCGGCGATTGATGGTGCTCGTGCCGTCTGCGCGTATTACGGCCTGCGCCGTCTCACTCGGCGACTCACCTGCTTTTCTCATCTTAGTGCGTGCGCGCGTTTCTCGAGTGCGCGATCTCCATTTCTTTCTGTCCCTGCAGAGGCTGGGTAAATGGATCCCCTCTCCTTCCCCATTTCGTCCGCATCTACTGCCTCACACTGTCTCTCTATTTTGGTTTACACCTTGGACGAGACGATGCGGCCCCCGTGATTTCCATTCCAACTCGGCCATTTGGCTCGGCTTTTGCTCGGCTTCTGCTTGGCCCCCCCTTCGGACGTCTTGTTTTATTGGGCACCACGCCGACACTCTTGCCGCAGTGTTTTTTTTTTTTTCTGCCCTTGTATGTTGTGCGCAGGCTAGACCAAAAAAAAAAATGCTGTGCGAGATTCGTACTGTATACATAGCGGTAGGTGTGCGATGTTTTTATTTTTGATCGTTTTCATCTCTCCGGTGCTTTTGGTGGTAGCAGGAGATCGCCAGGACAGCTGCCATGTATCGAATGGACAGTTAGTTGACCGCAGTCTGTCAGACGGTACGCTTTGTCGGGCACGGTTGTTGCAGTAACGTAATCCCCCCTGTTCCCAAATGGGATTGCTGGCCTTTTTTTTTTTTGTTCTGGACTGGTGAAGACGTCGCGCCGCCGCATTTGGCAACCAGAACGTGAGCCGGTTCTTCTGTAGCTACCGACTGATATGTCCCGGTTTTCTTGTTTTTCTCGGTGTGGTCACGTCACTTCAGTCGTGCGGCACAGCCGTTGGGTTCCGCTTTACACGTTATTTCCCCCCAAGTCTTTTGTGTAGCGGTATTTGGCTAGTGCCCAGTCGCGTAGCTTCGGCACCGTACTGTATGTATGCCACAAATATGCACAGCAGAAGTTGATAGTGTTAGGGGACAGTGACTGATGGCGGCGGTCGAGAGTTTTTTTGTACGATTGCATGGCTTGCGTAATCGCCTGACTGAGGACGCGAGCAGCGACGTTCCTTACCAGCTACGTCTTACCTGGTTGCATAGGTGTGCACGCACGACAACGTCTCTGGGACAACAAGAAAAAAAAAGTCGTCACCTGGCCCTTTATGTCTACGACGATGAATCGAAACTGTGAAAGACATCCAATTATTGTTGTGTGGACAGTATTGATTTCCATCCTCCCAAATGCTTTCTGTACCCAGCAACGTCGTTATGCATTGCCTCGGAAATCGCAGATATTGGAAGCTTACTGCACCTCTCGTGGTGTTGCAGAGGCCCCGTGATCGTGTAACGTTGATCCGATAAACGTCATGGTGACGTCTTACAATGACATGCACCTCTCGCTTTCCGTCGCTCGTGTTGTCGCTGGCGGGAACTTCTCGCGTGTCATGAGGTATATAAGGCTTCCGCCTTATCATTATTATTATTATTAACGAGATCCCACGAATTGTCGTTTGGCTGCGCAGTGTATCTCGCATTTTTTTTTTCGTAATCACTTGGCATATCGGAGGAAAACTTATCTAAGCTCCGACCAGAGTTCTCACGTAAGGGTCCCGCGGTGACGTTTTACGGTCGCGACACATCTGCGCAATAAATGGGCCATTCCTTGGTGTTTTCTCCTTGAAATCTCTGCTTTCGGCACTAGGCGTATTTTGGTGTACGCTAGTGGATGGGATTTTTGGGCAAGCGTGGCACCACTGCGCTTTCAGCGACGCTAAAAGCCTGCAGCTAATGATTTCGGTTCAAGAAAGCTTTCTAGCCGTCTTCTAAACTGCCACGGTAAAAAAAACATTGCGAGAAATTAGTGTTTTGAGCGCAACGCTCTTCAACCGACTCGTCGTCATTACATTAGCGTGACAACGTTGGAACAGGGCTGTTGGTTCGTTTCTCTCTCTCTCTCTTTCGTGTGTGTGTGTGTGGGCTCACCTGTCGTTTTCTTGGTATTCTATACCTTCTTTTTTTTTAGGGGGGGGGGCAACCAGCTGCAGTTGTAAGTCACCGCTCTTCTCTTCTTGTTTTTGTCGTGCTGTCAGATACTATAGTGGACCACGGACTTCTCCGAAGATCTGCACACTTAAAAGCCTCGTCTGGCGTTGCCTTTTGGTCTCTTTAATCCATTCATATTTACAGATAGGATGCGTCAATTTCTTCACCCCTTTTGGTTTGCTCAACTTTGGCTTTGTCATTCAGCAGCAGCCCGAAAAATCGGTACAGCAAACTTTTACCCCCGTCCTAAATTACAATGTTGTTTCGAGAAATGACGTCGATTTTGTAATGAGTTTATTGTAATGTTCTTATGAACGCGATGGAGAGCTTTGCTATTCACAAAATGCAGCTGCTAATTAATATCTATCGGAAGACTTTATTTGCGCAGATTTTACACAAGCATCGAGCTTTGTGATTGGCTTTCCGTTTTTTCTGCCGGCCAGTAGCAACGTTCTCGCGTTCCTAGGCCAGCTCCTATATTTTTCTATCGGCCACTTTCACGCTGCACCGTTCTCGCGTCGAAAGTGCGTGCCGCGTCCTCGCTTTTGCCGGCTTGCTCCTCGACGCAGGCGCTGCTGGCCCTGGGATGTTGGCTTTTCCTTAACACTGGTGTGTTTGCGGGGGTGCACGCTTTACAGGCGTTGTTGCTCCTGGCGCTCATGCTGTTTGCTCGTTGGGGGAGAGTGCACAGCCTTGCTCTCGCTTTTTTTTTTTCTGTACGCCCATGCCGAGTAAGCTGGATTTGTTGCGCCAAGGCGATAATCGTTTGCTCGGGCAGGCCTATCCTGCCGTCTCCGTGGTGTTGTTTGCCTACTCGCCATTACGCTGTATTTTTTCCCGACATTTTTTTTTTCATGCATAATGCAGTGTTGTTCTTTTATGGCCGCTGCTCTCTCTTCTCGACCTTCGCAGCGTCGTTATCTATTCAGCGCGCAGTTTAAACACACTTTCTTTTTTCTGTGCGTTATTTAAGCGACTTTTTCGTCCGCCCGATGGTTCATCGCAGTGTTTTCGCTGAGCATTTTTTTTTTGTCTACGTGGTTTCGTTTGTGCCAGCTTCTTGCTTTGTTCTTTCGAAAGAAGTTTCAGTGCAACTTAGATCCGCGTCGCTACAAAGAAAACGTTGGTTTTATCTCATTTCATTTCCAAGTGTTATTTAAAACGTGTTTTTTTCTCCTCGCTGTTAATCACGCCCTTTTGGCTGTTCATTGTTTTCGGCTTTCATTCCACCGTAGGTTATTGAGTATTTTCATAGTAGTTTATTGCCATGCAAGAGAACGCTGGTTGTAAACTGCGCGGCGCGATACGGTTTCACCGCTTGGCTTCTTTGCGAATGGGAAACTTGACAATTGGTGTGAATGACGAATACCGTTCATTGCTGCGCTAATGTATGACGCCCTCCCCCCTTTCCTTCTCAATTTTGAGCATTCGTGTATAGGTTGTAGCGTACCGGCGTTTTTTTTTTCTTTTTGCAATTTTACTGTACACGTTGCCTCGTTTTGGCTTCGCGCATGGCTTCTTGCAGCATGATGTAATCTTTCTAATATGCTTAGCTTTCGCCGTCTTCGCGGGAACTCTCGCCGCGATGGCAACTTGCCCCTTCTTTTTGCCGCTTGCATGTTATACTGACTCTGCTTAGTAACATAGTTGTATCTCCTCGTCGTTTTTTTTTTTCTTTCTGCTCGTTTCTATGTCGCGCTCCTCTCGGGCGCTTTACTGGTTAGCTAGGTTAACGAGACGCCGCAACACGACTTGCGTCAAACTTCATCGTATTGCCTTCGTATACCTCAGTGCCGAGGAGCGGCACACCGGTGAAAAAAAGGAAAAGTTCTCTCGCTGGTGAACATTGGTTAGCGCATTAAGTGTGCGAACGATATGGCAACAACTCGCACACACTCGCTCGAGCTTGTGCGTTACACGCAGTGTAGCATTACGCGTCGGAGTGGAATAATGGCGGTCTTTAACTCACTGACACGATACTGCAATCTCTGTCGCTTTACAGCCTTCCTTGGCGAACGGCCTGCAGCTTTTCCGGACTTCTTCGTGTGAGCTTATTTGTTTTTACGTTCATTCTTGACCCGAACGTCCTGTAAACACCGCCTTTTTTTTTTCTTCCGGGCGGACGCCTTTATCGGAGCGTTATAAATGCGACAGCCGCCAGGGGGAGCGATGGTTGCCGTCGTGGGCGCCACCTTGCGCTGAGTCTCGGCCAGCAGCTGTGTTGTCTGTAAGTCACCGCCACTGGCCCATTTTGCTGACTGCGACGCAGCGGCCGGGTTTTTGATGAATGGACCCCGTGCTTGGTACGGTCGAGAGGCGTGCCTGCCTGCCTGACTCCTGGGCAAACTCGCTTCTGTCTTCTCTCCTCCTGGTTCGTTTGCCGTGTTCCCCCCTGGTTGCGCGTTGACCGCCACGTCGTTATAACGTCATGCTCAGCAACTTATGTCACGACCGTGTCGTTTCCCTGTGCGATTTAGGATCACGTGTCGCCATTTGGCAATGGTTCGTGTTTCGCGAGATCGTCGAAAGCCTCCTATGCTTGCTCCTGTGTCGCCCGCCTTAAGGAGACGCCCTTTTGTGCCACGTGGGGACGGGCGTTTGAGTGTAGTAAAGGTCGTGGTTCCGGCACGTGGCCTAAACGTACGATCTCGCCAAGTTCGTCACACCGCGTTGCAGTGGAGTCCAGGAGGCGTGTGGATTAAAAGGCGATTGAAAATTTGCGACTTGCAGTGGCCTCGCATTACCAGATTACTGCTACTACTTATCGCACTTTACCTTTCTTGCCATGCTGAAAATTTATGGGGCTGGACAACTAAAGAGGTAAGGCATGGCTTAAGTAAAACGAAATTCGTTCTAGGCAGTAATTTTTCTTACGTAAATAAAGAACGAAACAGCCGTAGAATGATGCAAAGACAACACACCTCGAATTGAGGTGCGCACAATACTTTATGTAATCCTTGGAATTACGTAAAGTATTGCCTCTTCACTTTAGCTAAGATCTAGGGGGCGGGTAAGTAATGCGAAAAGGTCATTTCTGAGGGCCATTACGCTAACCGAAATCGGGAACGGACCCCGTTTGTGTTTAAGGTGAGTTCAGTGGGCTAGCTTACGCGTTCTCCGCGTCTTCGCTGATCCGTTTTACTTTTTTTTTTCTCCTCCGGGCTTCGTTGCCTCTAGCACTGATTTCGGATCGCTGAACCCCCCCGACGGCGCAGTGGAGTCTGTGAATTGAGTGTTACTCCGTCTCCCCCCTTTTTTTTTTTTTCGTCTTCCGGATCAACAGTCTGATCTCGCTACAACCGGTCACTGCGCTTTCCTTCTTCCTTTGTTTCAGTTGCCTTTACATAACTCGTTTCGAAGTCCGTGGTGGTGTGATTGCGCCTGTCTGTGTAGTGACTCCATTACGAAGGAAAGATAGGGGGGGGGGGGGGCGGTGGTCCGGAAACTTACACCGTCCTGCCTGTTCGACTGAAGGATTTGCGTTGGCGGAAGACAAATTCGTTCTGTTGGTTCTTATTTTTTTGTTTCGTACAGTGTTTATTTCTTTATTTATTTTAATTTTAATTGACTTCAGGCCCGGGGTTCTGTGTCTACACCCAGCCGCCTTCCGAACCCGGCAGCTTGTTTTACTGCTGCGCGAAATTTATAGCAGCGAGATCCGTTTGTCTCAGTGCTTTTGCTGGCTTCTCTGCACGGCATATCGCGTTCTCCTCGGTTGCCCGCGAACCCCTACGCATCCATCCTCCTCACTCATCTCTCTCCGCCTTGCGAAGCTGTCAGTGTTTTCGCGGCTGATAGGTATTTATTTCATTTGTTTATCTATTGTCCTCTCGCCGTTTTGCTTTCTTTCGAACTCTTCTTTCGGCATTGTCACCAGTTTGTACTGCCGTCGTCTGTTTTGGCCTTTTTTTCTTGGACGTTGCACTTGTCTTCGAACTGTGCAATCTGTGGATGACAAATGCGATTTCTCGTGCGCGTCTCCGAAATCTATGGCAGCCGACCGCTCCTTTTGGTGTACCGAAGCCACAGTGTCTGTAGAAACGACGCGCGCTTCTCGGCAACAACACTGCGTGTGGTACGCCTAGAAGGGTACAGTTGTTACGACGCTCGTCTGATGACCCCCCAACAACGCTGGCTCGATCCCGTTCGTGGTGGTCGCACTTTGATAAAGGCGATGTGGCCTCCTGGTTCTGAGCGATGTCGGTGCAGGTTTTAACGATTGTCAAGATTTTCGGATTCCTCCAGTACGGCGTGTCTATTAATGGTATCGCAGTATATCAACTACTTATATTGAGAGTTCATTTCCGCACTGAACTTGATCTTGCTTTTCAGATTCAACTGAAAGTTCTACGTTTTAAGACGCTGGCATCTCACTTGGACTAGAAAAAAGAAAATGACCTACCTGCCCCTCTACATAGTCGTTGTAATCAAATCCTGATTGCACAAAAGCTCCTTTCTACCATATACGTGGACAGAAAAGCCTGCACCGCCGGTCTCGCTTATGCCACACTTTGGGGAGACTTCGTGTAGACCGGGAAATTAGGACGACTGCCTGCCTGTTCAGTGCTCGTCGCCCGTTTATCTGCCGGAAAGAAAAAAATAAGGGGGGGAGAGTTGTAACATTCGGCGATAAATGTCAAAACAGCGCTTGACACACGGGACAACGCAGGTCGCGACACACACACGGGACTGTTGCTCAGTCGACGCTGACGTTCGCGCTTTCGTCAGTGCTGACTCCGCACATTGTGTTCACCATCGCGAGATGCGCAGGGTTTCCTTTCCTGTAATGGGACGTTGCTCATTTTTTTAGCTGCCCTTCCATGTGCGGCACACTCGCGGGCCGGTAATAACGTGGAACGCGCCTCGCGTCGCGTCAGCCGTCGACTGCGTTTGTATATACGCTCGAGCCAATCTGCCTGCTCTGGAGAGCGGAAGAGGACGCTGCGCGGGAATTGATTGCCCTTACTTTCGTCGGCTTTCACCTCTTCTTTTTCTACGCTGAAGGAAACGACCCCTTTAAGGGAAGGAGAGGGAAGAGCGTCCATTTGCGGGAAGGAATGGGAGCGCCGTCATTAGCCGTCTCCTTCGCTATACGAGTGGAACGAACGCTGTTGACAGCACGGATAGGGGTGGAAGCGTGGACCGGGCTGCTCTTATTACCGAGGGCAGATCTCTCTCGTCTAATGCCACTGGTGCATTAGCATCGTGGCCGTGGATTTACGCTTTGACGCTGGTCCCTGCAGGACCGAACCGTAGTACCCCCCGTTCGAAATCGGGTTAAAGTAAGAGAAGATTATTCATTCGTGTCAAGAGGAAACGGGTAAATTAGGGTGTGGAGGAGGCGTGACCTGATGTGTTAGAAGCCTCCTCGTGTACGAAGATTCGAATGAAAAAGTTCCTGCGAATTAAGGTCTCCTCGCTAAGTGACGGGTAAAAGGGAAATTTAATAGCGGTAGTTTCCTCGCATAGATACTGCTTAACATGTGGGTTACTGTTGCTGTTTTTTTTTAGAAGCCTGGAAGTCTGACAAACATTAGTAGAAAGCAAGCTACCTGTGCTAATGCATATGTATTACTTTTGTTAGGAACAGCGATCTGTTGTTCTATGTTTAAGCGAGAAGTCGCGTTGGCACTCCAAAAACCATATCTCGGATACGATGTCACGCGACAAGGCCATTGTTTAAGGTAAATACTCCAGGCAAATGCTGGCTTCCCAACTGCTGCGAAGGCGTAGCAAAGGCTTCCACTCGAGATTTTTTTTTTACCCTCCTTGGTCCCAACCAGGCTGCAATAAACGCAAAGCTGACGAAGCCCAAAAGAATTAACTCACCGAGACTAACGTAACGTCTGCTGCATGGTATCTCTCTGATCGTCCGTCGGTTTTCCCGCTGTTATATTGCGTAAGAAATTACAACATGCAAATCGAAAATTTCGATGGAATGCAGTCTGAAAAATGCCAAATGAAATTCCCGGTACAGCTAGCACTTCAAAAATACTTCCTATTTTCGCTCTGTGAATCGTACGTCTGGGTTTCATTTTTTATATATACTGCTCAAACGTCTCTCCCTCAGTCGGAAGTTGATGAACTGGGCTTTTATGTTTCTCGCTACGTTCAAATTAACTTACGCCCGCCACGCGAATAGCTTGTCGTGAGAATGGTGCGAGGTTATAAAGCAGCAAAGTGCCGCGTTTTATATTGTGCCAAGTTATTCCTTCTCAACAAATAACATTTTTTTTTACATATCAGGCATATCATTCGTACGAGTGGTTACTTTTGTTTGTTTGCGTCCCTATTGATTGGGCTGAGCAGTATCCGACTGCCCGCCCCCGTCAATAACCGCGATTTTTGCAGTGCGCTTTTCGCCGATTTCTACTTGATTTATGTCTGGCGGGAGGGGGGGGTAGTCGGCTGTTTTTTTTTGTTTTTTTTTCGGTAGTTCTGGAGTACGATTGCTCATTCTCACTTCGGCTTTTTAAGAATCGATGGAGATGACGTCCGGGATTGTCTTGTTTTTTTTTTTTCTCTGGCGCGCTCCCTCGCTCTCCTTTGTTTGCCCTTCGTCTTTTAAAGCGAGCACCCTCGCCTTTGGGGAACGTTCTGGCCTGGGTATGCGCTTCCATAATTCAGCGTTATACGTCTCCACCGAGCGCGAAGATAACGTCGGTTCAGTGTGCGCCACACGAAGCGTCTGTTGTGAATCGTGCAGTCGTGTATATCGTTTTTTTTTGTCTGGTATCGAGCAAAAAAAAAAAAAACGATGTATTTGGAAACCTGTGCCCAGGGTTAATATTTTTAATGTCCTCTCACGTCCCAGGACCATAACATGATCAACGCCGTATGGAGGGCTGCTGTTTAGTTAGACATGGAATCAATTTCTCAAGCCGTACTAATGCTTACTAATTAATGATTAATACTAGTACTTAATACCAATTAATGGTTAATAGGAGGAGGGCTTAGTTTTTCGAAGTGACGCGAGAAACAAAAGAGGGAGGGGATGAAAAATTATTTGTTTGTATTCCGTCAAGGTTCTAAATCGGTTCGGAACCAAGTGGACACCATTACATGATACTACTGCCTACACCGCGCGCATTTTGCGCCTTGAAGGCCGACTTCACCGAAATTGTGCACGCCTAAAACAAAAATCGGATTTATAGGCAGTCTAGCTGGAGACAATGCCCTTACATATTACTGCCTACACCGCGCGCATTTCGCGCCTTGAAAGCCGACTTCACCAAAATTGTGCACACCGAAAAAAAAAAATCGAATTTATAGACAGTCTAGCTGGATACAATGCTGCTTGCCAAATTTCACCTTCGAAATGCTAGTGCTTATCTAGGGAGGAGAAAAAAAAAACAAACTTCCCTAGTAAGCAGTTTTTGATAGCGAAACTAGAAGAAAACATGACGTCAGTACAGCCTACCGGAAGTGACGTAGACTGCAGCTCGAGAGACCGACCGATGCAGGTGAATCGTCTGCTCTGCACTCCGAAGTATGCGCATCGCGGCCGTGCCTTCTGGGTTTTCTCTTTGAATGGTCACTAAAAAAAGCAAAACAACTTGAACGTGCACCGTGCAGGATACGTGATCGTAAGAGCTCGTTGAAACGCGTATCTAAATAACGGCTGCCCGCTTTGCGCCTACCGTCTTCTTTGTCCCGCTGTCTTGGGTGAACTCGCCGGTTCACAATAAATGATGCGCGGTTCGCTTCGGATAAGACGATGTAGTTTTGGTTACCGATGCTCGTTTTGGCGCACTACCATGTGTACCAAGAGCGTCCCTGCATTTTTATAAGTACTTGTCTGACTGACTGCGCCCAAAGCATTTGAAATTACCCTAACGTAGTAAAGTCCGGTTTCGTATAATACGTTTATCTGCTTAAGTTGCCTTGAACCGAGTGGGAACACAAATAAGCGCGCATATATATATATATATATATATATATATATATATATATATATATATATATATATATATATTATATGTATATATATATATATATATATGTATATGTATATATATATAGAGAGAGAGAGAGAGATCTAACACAGTAATGCCAAGGAATGTACAGGGGAAGTTATTAGAACCAACGGAATGTAAATAAGATATATATATATATATTAAAAACCAACAATATTTGTAATAGTGACACCAGCTCCGACTTGTAACTGTGCCAGCTGCTCACATTGACGCCGATTGTGCTGCTTCTTTTTTTTGTTTTTCGCCAATAATCTTCGCATCTTGCATGATTGACATCGCTTCTAGGGCGACGACATCATCTCTCCGTCGCATGTGAGTTTGTGCGCTCACAGGCTTTGCGTGTGTCTTCAAGGTGACCTTCTTTCTGTCGTGCTCTCTTTGCGAGCGCGTGCGAATTTTTTTTTCTTTTGTTTTCGTGGGCGTCGTTTGCTGGTTGTTTATGTGCCACCCGATGAAGCTTGCCTGTTTGCTCCTTGACTGCGCGCTCTAAAAAAAAACCAAAGGTTCGACGGCATTGAGGCGGCGGCGCGTGCCAAGAAGTCTCTCAACGGGGCCGACATCTATTCCGGATGCTGCACCCTCAAGATCGAGTTCGCCAAGGTGAGTCGTCTCTCTTTCTCTTTTTTTTCAGTTCTAAGCATGCCTGGACGCCCGCGAGGTGGCAGCTTGCGGCTGGAGAATCGGTATGATTAAGAAGTCCGCCCTAGAGATCTATCGAACTGCCATGGAAAGGATCAATGATAATACTAGGGGTAGTTCTCTACTGTTTGAGGCCAGGCCAGGACGGGAGTATTGCGAACCAAGACATATCGGGCCAAATACGAAGGGGTAGACACGGTATGCAGTGCGTGTGGAGAGGAAGAATAAACTGCCCAACACTTGATAATGTTCTGTAAAGGGCTTCACCCTATAAGTCACTATGATGGCGCAGAGTTTTTCAAAGCACTGGGGTTTAGGGACAGTGAGGGCAAAATGGACTTTAAGCGGGTAGAATTAACTAGAAGGAGGTTGTGGTATTGCGGCGTGGTGAGCCGCTATCACGGAAGAGAGGAACTCGTACACATGACTGCCGCCATGGGCTACCGACGACTGCCGGTGTTTATTGTACGGTGGACTTATATACACGACAAACAGGTACATGGATCACAGCGCCATCTCTGGTGGCGTCGCAGAACTAATACGAATACACAACAGAGGTTATCTGATTAGTGGCTAAAGTCAAGCCACGAGTGAAAATTAAACCCTTCACTGCAAAGTACGAGTCCTCAACCTCATTATTTAAAGAATAAAATAAATGTAGTTTTTGGTTCACTAAGTGTTACGGCTTGCTGGCGTTAGCCACCGCCCGATATAAAGGGTACAGCCATATCCCTCCATCCATCCATGATAGTTCGAGGAGTCTACACAAAGTCGAGCCAATTGCAGATGATAGTTAGGCGTCTAATGCGTGCTGCGCAGTCTTTCATTAATACCAAAGGGCAATGAGCCTCGTGTCGCACATGTGGCTACAATGCGAAAATAAAACGAGAGTAATGTCGTTCCTTCTACTGCCTACGCTTCCATCACGGATGCATTTATTGTACTATTTTTATATCCATACTTTGGTGACCTTTCTGCGAACAGTTATCGATTATCACTGTCGCTATGACAGCTTCGGACTGCTTGCTCTCGCAACAGCAAAAGATGCTTTAAAAAGAAGGAAAGGAAAACTGCAAGACGTGATGCGGGCAATCGATAGTAAAGGAATGTCATGCTTTAGGAATGGTCGTTACTTTCAGTTCTCGCCACTGCGCCGCGTCACGTAAACGTGGTTCTAGGATGCCTTGACGCGCGCCCGCGTGTTCCCTTTCATAAAAAAAATGGCGGTTGTACTCGACGCCTTTACCTGTAAATCGTGGAACTGGACTTCCTTGAAGCCTATTTAGTGATCGTGACACTGGAACTCCTCTGCTGAACCGAAGGTCGCCGCGTCTGCTGCATTTTGAGCGGAGAGGCATCGCTATAGACCCCCCGCGTGCTTGTCGGACTTGGGCGCGCGGTACAGGAACACCAACCGGGGTAGTCGAAATTCCCGGACCCCTACGGCGTCTCCCGTCATCACATCGTTGTCGTCGCACGCTCTTTCTGTCTCGCTTATCGTGCGCGATCGACTTTCACTTGGCTTTGAGCGCTTTCGACTGCGTAAGTGATGGCGTGTAGCCGCGAACCTCAAAGTCCCGATAGCCTACCTTTGTTGCCGGCATTGCCACGTGCAGTTAGGTAGTGCCTTTATAGGGAGGATAGTGAAGACTAGTAAGAAACTATACTTCTCGTCTTTGTAGTCGGAGTGGTCTATAGGGGCCCCTTTCAAGATCTGTTAGATTTTGTGGTGAACAGGGCGATTAAGTCTGCAGTGCACCTCGTCATTGTTCAGTCTTCTAACTTTAGCGTGAGTTGACGGGAGAGCCGAGCTTCGGACGGGGGTGTAAATACGATTTTAACAATGTGCCGATGAGTACAATGCCCGCCTTTGTGCGCGTCGTCGCGCACTGGCAAGCGCGACAGCTGCTCCTGTCAAGACGCGACCCCGTTGTCTAATTGTGCGTTAAGTAAAAAAAAACACAAAAACAGCTGCCTCTACTGCTTCGCGTGCAAAGTATTATTAGCAAGCGACCGGGGTCACGAGCCACGCTTGCCTTAAATGACTGCTCTGGACTCGGAACGCGAGGATGAGCCGTTTCTTACTCGCTTCGTGTGACGAGGGAAGGGGCTGCGTGTATAGAGGAGAGGGCGCAAAGCTGCGGCCATCATTTCGGAGTCTGTCAACCAACTAAGATTCGAACCGAGTACCTCCGAATTGGATCCGGGATCTCTGCCTTTTAAACACCACGGTGGTGTCGCCTTCCCTTCGCTTCCGTGCTTACGGGCGCCATCTTCACTTTGCCGCGTACTTCATTGAGGAGGCACGTCGACGCTTCGTCGTGACTGAGTGGCACTACTTACAGCTATTTTCTATGGTCGCCTACCGACGAGTTCTATTTCATACACTTGTACGGGGTTTCTCTATCTCCCCGCCCCCCACCAATAGTGGTGTACCGTGAATGTTCGTGGCTATTTGTTAACTTCGCATTTCGAATCCGGGAATGCACGAACGACCGTCACAAATTAATCTTCGTATGTGGCGCGTGCCATTCCTGCCGTTAAGCCCTAACCACACAGACGCCGTACACGTACGTGTGGGGCGTCTAGACTCCGCCCCGCGCACTCTACGGCGCGCGGCTACACCGAACGGTGCCCCCTATATAGGCCGTGGTTCCGAGTCTGCACACCGCGTGCTGACGCGTTGGGCTTTAAAGAGTTCTACTTCCGAATCCACAAAGACGCTTCGTTCTCTTACTATTCTCTTTGCGGGGAGCTATAAAGAAAAAAGAAGCCCTGTATCTGCATGTTTCACTGCAAATATCGTCGAAAGACGCCAATCTTGCGTCTGGAGAGGTTGAAGAAAACGTTTATTTGATGTCATGCGCCAGGAAATGGGTGAATTGTATCCTGGAGGCGCTGCGTTAGAGTGCCTCGATTCGTGCAGCGAAGGTGAACGAGCGCATCGGTCGAGGCACGAGAGACACGAGCGCTATCTGGCAGTTATCTTCCACAACGAAGGAAGGCGAGCTTGCCTGTCTCGGAGACGGTAAGGTGTAGAACGCGAAGCGACGGGCAGGGGCCACCACCGTGTCGTCTTAGAAAACCGTTGGAAACACTTGCCTTTTTGTGTGTAGCGTTTCATTGTCAGCGTAGCGTGATAAACGCTACGATTCTTTGAATTACTTATCTATGCTTTCATTAGTACAAAGACACACATACAAAATATTGATGTGTAGTTATTGTGCCTAAGATATGCGCAATAATTGCTTTTTTAATTGATGATCGCACAAGTATGAACGCTGACGCTTGAGCATTATTGGTGCGCGCTGTGGCTGGGGTTGGATTTTAGCCGTTTGGTGTATCGTTTTGGCAGACAAACATACAAATGTACAGACAGACAGACACAGACCAAAATTGTTGCGTCGAAGTGCCCCAAGAAAGACTGTCATCTTTAAACAGTGCCCTCCCCGCTTTCTACAGTTCCCCAGCAGCCGGCAGGGAGAGCGCAAAAGAACGCGAGAACTTTGGGGACGTGGCACTAGAACTTTCTATTGTTTCTGTTCCATGGTGCTCTAGCGTCATGCGGCTAGCCAGCTCCATGATGCCATGCCTCCCATCGAGCGCCGCCAGAGTTCGCGCCGGAGAGTGCGAGTAGAAATAGCCTCCGCGGATAATTACTGGGCTCGCAAACGTGTCGGCCTCGTCTTTAGTATTACGTTTTTGTTTCGATTGCATTCGTCGGGGGATTGTTATTTTACGCTTTTCCCGCGCGCCTTCGTCTTAACTTCGCTCGCCCTTTTATGTTCGTGAGGAAAACAAGGGGAAATGCGCTGACACCGCCGCCCCCCCCCCCACCCCCAGCGCCGCCTTACGATTACATTCTTCACCTAATGCTTTGCCCTGTCACGAATCGCTTATCGTAGTGTTTCGTCTCCTGCTGTGTGTGTGTATGTGTGTGTCAATAGGGAGGGTGGGAAGGAGGACGCCTGTGGCATTTCGCCGGGCGTGGCGTTGATCTTTTGAGTTCGCTCTTTGCGTCCCTGGTAGCATTGTCGATAAGACGACGAAGGAGAAAAACGAGGCAGGGGTAATAAAGGGTTGACAAGCGTGCACTTTTATTGCTGACACAGGTCAATGTCAAATTACAGCCCCCCACTCGGTCGAAGATCGTTCATACTGATCGAAAACGCGTTCTAAGAACTTTCTTCGTAGCACTTCATAGGCCTTTCACGGGTGCTGGGTTATCGCGGAGTGGGCACTGTGGAAAATTGATGTGTATGAACTTTTTTTTTCTGGTGACGGAGTGGATACGCGATCGATGAGCGGGCGCTTTAAAAAAAAAAAAAAAACTTCAGTGCCGTTCGAGCCTTCTTCGGCACTATTGTGATAACACCGACGCTGATAAGCCTTTCGTCTAACACACTTTAGAATTCACTAACGTGTTTTTTTTTTAGTTATTGCACCGAGCTTTCCTGTCTATCTTAATTAAATCTACGTGTCGTTTTGTTAATAGTAAGTTCCAACTCGCTAATCGGGTACTGGACTAAAGTACGCATGCGCCGCACCGACCAAATACTCCGGCAAAGAATAGCCTCTTGTGAGCTATCAAAATTGTGCGTGCGTGCGTGTTTGAAGGAGTGCAGTACATGGCGCGATGCTTTTAAGGTGTACCGCTCACCTATACTGCAGTTGAGACAGGCTTGACAGCGTATTAGGACCCGCCTGGTCCGCCGTCAAATTGAGAGGCCACCCCCTCTAATGCTTTCAAAAAGCGTCAGAAAAGGAGCTATGTTGGAAAGTACCGCTACGTTAAAAGAGCGGAGAAACGGAATCAACTTTTTTTTTATTCTTTCGTTGCTTCTTTTGTGTGTATTTGTATGTGCAAGTTCCAGCATTTGCTGTCATTCTTACGTCCAAAATGTCAGCTTTTCTGATAGGGGCCGCCGAAACTTGCAAGCATGGAATGTTTGACTTCTTCGTTCATACTTGAAGTGAGTTACTGGCACAAAAACTGTGCGCAAGAAATACACAGTAGGGGTGCCAACTAGCGACAGAATTGATAACACTGAGAAATCTAGGAATATATACAGTGGCATCACGCGCGCATTTAGCAAGGTCAACGACGCGAAAAATGAAAAAAAAAAAGTTTATCCGAAAATTTTGTGGTCTTCAGCTTTTCTACTCGCATGCAGCAGTCCGGTAAAGATTTGCTTCCAATATTCGAGGCTTATCCGCCGTAGTCCCCCGTTTACTCTTCTTTACGCGCACCTTAAAGAATCCCCGGGTTGTCTAAATTTCCGGAATCTTCCATTACGGCGTCTCTCGTGATCGTGTCGTGGTTCGAGCTTCTGGGTTTGACCTCTACGCACCTTTGCTATCGCTGAACATCTTCCTTTCTGATGGCGTGACGAGTATAGCTAAGACGAATTAATACTTCGACGTCAGTTTCTTCGTAACCGCTGTCGATGTATACACGTGCGTCGCTCAATCGGCAGATTCGCTAGAGCTGGTGCACAGTTTATAATCCCCGACTCGAGCACGTTTCCTTCACTTTCCCTCTCTCCCTCTCTCTCCCTCTATCTCTCTCTCTTCTGGTAGCTTCCGATGAACCGGACGCACGGGAGGATTATTTTGAGACCCGCGCCTGCCTCCGCGTCTTGTTTCAGGGCTAGTAGCGACCTTGTGCTCTTCGGTGTAGCTCGCGGTGGTAGTTTTTTTTTTTTTTCGTTCCCCCGCGCAACTCCTACACTCATATTACCGCCACGCTGACGGCTTCATTATGGCGCTGCGAAATGAAATGCCGTCGAGCCGCCATCTTCTCTGTACGCTATGCAGATTAGACGCGAAGCTTCTGGGGCAGTTAGCTACGGTCACTTGAAGATTCTTTTGTTCTCGCTATAGTTTTTTTTTTTCCTTCCCCGTTCGGTCGCTGATAAAAAAAAAGCATCGCACGTGCAGTTTTTTTTTATTTTTTGAACACAAGACGAGAGGCAAAAAAATGAAAGAAAAAGAAAACACGCTTGACTTTGGCTCTTTTGTTTCCATTAATTGCCCGCTCGCGTCTTTTCTCCGGATGCGTCTTTATTCTCGAGACTTGCTGTTTCCTGTCAAGTGCTTTTCTGCGCTTCCTCGATTTGACTTTTATGGTTGCTTGATGTGTGTTTCCATGGTTCTGTCTTGTTCCACTGTGACTATCTATCTATCTATCTATATCTATCTATCTATATCTATCTATATCTATCTATCTCATCCCGTCTTTCTCTCGGCGCAGCTGTGCTCACTATAGAACCTCCCGAGGGCTCGATGCAATGCAATCGCTCTACAGCGCGTAGCGCTCGCTGCCGTCGCTTTTGTTTTGGACCACGTACGCCATCGGTTTGGCTTGGACTGGCTCGGCTCACACCAGCCCTTTTCGGCTTCCCAAGAACGCTTCCCAACTCGGTTCTGAGCCCGAACGTCTGTTCCCCTTGCATTTTCTCCCTCTGGGTTACGTGTGATGTGTTTATATTGTTACGGGGAAGATTTATTCACCGAGAGCTGGTCTTGCTAACGGCTTAAAGAGAAGCGCACAGTCATGCAGTGCAACGGGAGAAGCTCGAGAGTCCAACCCACAACCACCACGTTGTCGTCTTCTTCATTTGGGTGCCAATTCAGCTGTGTCAAGGCGACAGTTCCATACACGTATCAATATGTACTATGTGGTTCTTCGTATATGTCTATACCTCCCTATGTCCCTCCCTCTCCAGGTAGTTTATATTTTTCTTAGCTTCCCGGCTCTCATGTTCGCACTCGTCGCCCGCGGTTTCCCCCCTGGCCATCGACGTGCCGGCACGACTTCGTTGGCGCGCTGATTCTTTTTATTTATGCCGGGAAGGCGAGGTCTAAGCCATGGCCTGCAACACTGAACAGTGCGCGCCGGCTTCTCAGGCAGTGCTCGCGGCAGACTGCTGAATGAGGGCGCTGATTGGACAGTGGCCGTCGTACACCTCCTTCCAATTCGTACGTAGTCGGCTGAATTGCATCGGCGAGATACGGTGCTAGCTAGCTACTTAGCCGTCTAAAGTGGCGGTCGGGTGGTAAATTTATAACGCGTTTATAATACTCTTTTTGATGAAAAATAAAGGGTCTAATTATTGTTAAATTTGAGTTTTAAACGAATAGTGATTTGGCCGAATAATTATGACTCCGATAATTCCCATAGTATAAGTCGCATACTGTTAAAAAAAGAGGGTTTTAGTAGTGGCCCAAGGGGCTTACACACTATTTGGAAAAATTGGAAGTCATGTGTGAATGTCGCTTTTATAGCTTGAAGTAAAGTGGAAGTAACTATTTCACCGCAAGGGTGAAGCAATAATTGCGATAGCAATTGTAGTGTTATACACGACACGACATGACGGCGACGGTGTAAAATCGTCAAGGCTACCCATTCAACTGGAAGTGCGGCTTCGTGACAGTGCAAATTTCCCCTCGGTAAATGGTTTGTTTGCATGGCACTGCCACTTTGCTGTGGAACTACCTTTACAGGTGGTTGCATCCAGTTTATATGTATATTCGTTCATTACAAATACTTATGAAGTTAGAAGCGCGGCGATTCGTAATTTGCCAGTGCGAAGCAGCGTCTTGTGACGATCTGAGACACATTATAGTGTCTGTTGGCGACGTTAAACCATAATAACTCCATGAAACAGCCTCTGTTTTATCATCATTGTTTTCTCGTATTATCGTCGTTTTCTGGGAAGCCGGTCAGTCGCGTTGCTACGCAACCATCTCGCCCCCCTTAATTCCAGTGTTATTCGCGGAGCTGCTCAGTTCCCCGCGAACGGCTGATACCACCAAAAAGAGAAAATTGGGCTTGTTTTTTTTTCCTGTTTGTTTTCCCACAGACAACAGCGTCTACCATTAGGTGTCGCCACGCACTCGTAGGCGTGGTGCGAGTGCGTCGTTTGTCCGGCGTGTAGCACGCACAGCTGTGTGTGCGCAGAGAGACAGATACTCGAGTACCGTGTGTGTCAGCATCCGCATGTGGGTGATCGAATACTCTTTTGCTCCGCATTAAGCACACCGGCTCCTTTTTTTCCGGCATCACGCCTCGGCCACTCCTCTTCCGTTGATCCATTCGTTAGGCGCGCAATGGCGTCTCGAACGGATCATCTTCGTCTCGAGAGAGAGAAGCGGCGCTTCGCCGCAGATGTTTATTTATTTATTTATTTATTTATTTATTTATTTATTTATTTATTTATTTATTTATTTAAAAAATACCTTACAGGCTCTGTTACGGAGCATAGAGTAAGGGGGTTACATAGGAAAGAATGCTAGTGGGTGATACTTCTGCCACAATACAAAGCAACTGCAAAGCAAAGCAACTACAGAGCAACGAATGTCTCGAGAGAGGGGCGGCGCTTCGCTCGAGAACGGAGGAGCGCATCCTGCGGCGCCTACAGACAAACACGCTGCTCTGTCCAGCCATACTAAAATATTACGACCCAAAAATAAGTGGGCAGTGCCAGTACTGTGGGGAAGTGGCCAACACTTACCATATGGTCTGGGCCTGACAAATGAACCCAAAATCAACCCCCTTTCCCAACCCCACCAAAGAGGACTGGGAGACGACCCTACTCCATAGCTCCACACTAGAGGAACAGCGAACTCTATAGTCCAGCGGGCTCGGGTGGCGGCATCGACTATTACGTCGCGGACTAGGGATGTCAACCAGCCCGGTGGGGATAAGGGCTATCTTCACAGCCAGCATCAATAAAGGTTTTTTTCCTCCTCCCTCGCCGCAGATGTTTCTTTCTATTGCACCCATGGCGGCCTTACTTAGTTCGTGAAGTAGCGCACCGGAATTCGCCCCCCTCCCCCTCAGCCAACCGGAAGTGGAGCGTTGACTCGGATGTTCTGACACCTTCACCCGCAGCTTTTTTTAAATTTTTTTTCAGTTATGCGTGTGTGTACATACACTCACATACGTACGCGCATACGCCAAGTATATAGCAACACGAATGCTCGTAAGATCGGGTAGCACGTTGCACTTAACGAAAATTATGGTGACTGACCAAGTCAAAAAGAAGAGTTTCTGGCGTTTCGCCAAAAAAATTCGCCGCCGTCGTCGTCGTTGTTGTTACTTTATTTACCGTAATTTTCGTTACCTCATACATATACGTCAGGTGACCGCCACTCCCCAACTCGCCGTAAACTATCCGTTACCTTGTCTTTTTCCAGAAACAACGACCTTTCGGCGTAGCCATTGTCGTTTTTTTTTTTTTTGCATCTCTCACTTCAATGGTTTCTTTTTCTGGCGCCTTGTGGCACTTCGGTGCCTTGCCTCCCTGTCTCATGCATGGCCACGTCGCCTCCTTCACGCGCGGGCGTCTTGATTTATTTGCTGTGGGCTCCCGACGACGACACGTCGGTGCTGCATAGAAAGGAAGGCGGGGACGGGATTTCTTTGGCCGCGTCTCAAGCCTCTGCGCGGCCACATACTTGCCATGCCTTCTATTTTTATTCCCGTTTCGGTCAGCGTGAGCTGGCTGGCCAAATGCGCCTCATTGTTTGCCTCGCTTCTCGTGCATGTAAACGAGTGCGCAAGCAAGCAAGCCCATCCCCCCCTCCCCTCTTCCACCCCTCGTCTATCTTTCATGGCGCACCACGCTCCTTTCGCGCTTGGCTGCGTGCTCGGATCGGCTTTTCTCAGTCTCGTCACGGCTAGAGACTGGTGGCCTCCCGGGACGGTCATTCGTTGGAAAAAATATCGCCGAGCCCGAGAAAGAAATCGTTACGTGGTCGATTCTTAACGCGTTTTAACTTTCACAGGGGGTTTTCACAGCGATATTTGTTCACAGCGATATTTGTTGAGTGCACAGAGTGAATCCCGTCGGGAATAGTTGCTACTGTCTGTGCTCGGTGATGGCGGCGCATGCCGTGGTCGTGTCCCAGAGTTCCGCGGTATGGCGTAGTTGCAAGTTACGCGTACCAACGTTTCGAATGACGAAAGCAGGCAATAGCAAAAAAAAAAAATCGAAATGCTTTATTGGCGTAGGAGGAGTAAAGTGCGTAGGTACATGTGTGCACTCTGTGGATGTCTGTCGCCAAGTGAGGGTTCGGAATCAAGGGTGCTGTTTTTTTTTTTGTTTTTTTTTTGTGAGTTCAGTATATACAGCCAGGCTGTTTTGCACGTCGTGTTGGCGGCCGTACGTGCCATGTGGGCTTAAGTTCGCCCGGGGCTAGTTTCGTACGCGAGCACGTTTTCAGGGAACGCGAGAAATGGTCACCATGATTATCTTCTTCGTCTTCTTCTTCTTCTTGGTCTTCTTCTTCTTCTTCTTGGTCTTCCTCTTCTTGGTCTTCTTCTTCTTGGTCTTCTTCTTCTTCTTCTTGGTCTTCTACTTCTGCTTCTTGGTCTTCTGCTTCTTCTTCTTGGTCTTCTGCTTCTTCTTCTTGGTCTTCTGCTTCTTCTTCTTGGTCTTCTGCTTCTTCTTCTTCTTCGTCTTCTTCTTCTTCGTCTTCTTTTTTTTTTCATGGGCTAAAACCACCCACTTAAGAAACAGAATAGACCGCTGCTGCCTTCGTTTAAACGTCGTCCAAGAAGTGGCGTTCGGGGCTTCTTTGCTGCAATAACCAAGCAAAAAATAGTAAGGCCCTAAAGAATGGGGCGTAGTGAGGACGCGGGAGGATATTTCAGACCCGGCGTCGTTTTCCCGTGCGACACGTTGTTCTCGGAGGCTTCGGCGAAAGAGAACTTGCGTTGCTTTGTCGGGTCGCCACGTTGTGGCAGTGACGCATAAACGAAGAAATTCCGTTCAGGTGCCTGCGAGAGAAATACCCAGCGTCGACGCTTTCGGTCGGCAGCCGGCCCTTGTTGCTGTTGGATCGTGTCGGGAGAATTGTAACGCTATTCGGAGGAAAGAAGTGCACGTAAAAAAAAAAACAAAAACAAAAAAATCCGGGATTTGAAAGATGGAATTCGCGGCCTATTGAATGCGGAGCGCAAAGTTGTATACAAACGTGCTCTTATGTTTGGCGTCCTTTGTAAACTTTCTCATCCTTATTTGGCGTACTTATTGAAAGAAACCTCGGTGTGTTCACGGAATTGCGGTCATAAAAGACCTCCTCCAAACGGCAATTTTTTTTTCTTAGCAGCGTCTTCGAACCTGTTCCGAAATGGTACTGAGAAATTCAGGCTGAGGCTTTTTAACTGTAAGACTAGCTGGCAAGCCTTGAAATAAACCGAAAATAATCTGTATGTGCTATCATCTTAGTGTGCAGTGTGGTCGGCTCTGATTTCATTTACGCAAGAAATTATTGGGATATCAAGAATTCACTTCATTTAGCCTTTTTCTTCGACGTACATGATATTTTCAGTGATGTGGGCATGACCGCTATTGTATTTTAAATATATAGGCTAGCTCATACCACGGCGCATTCAATAAGCACTTGCTTATTTTATTATTTGTTGATTTCTTGAAATTTACATTCGTTGTCTGTGAAATATTCCTGATATATATTATTTGTGAGACGCTCACGCGATGCTGTTGTGTGTTGTATGGCATACTTTTGCCATCTGCTCCGAAAACACCAATGGCTGCTCCGAAATAGCATTTTTTTTTTCGTGCTACGAAAACACTTGCTGATGCTCCAAAGCCGCGCCTTTACTGCTCCGAGAAAGTCGCAACGCTGAAATTGCTTGTTGAGCATGGCTTTATAGGTGACATGGGAGCAACCTCCTCATGTGCACTATGTACCGCTGGGTCTTGATATCATCGGCTAACTTCATTTCGAAACTCTGCATCATTTCGTTGTGTGTGTGTGTGTGTGTGTGTGTGTGTGTGTGTGTGTGTGTGTGTGTGTGTGTGTGTGTGTGTGTGTGTGTGTGTGTGTGTGTGTTCTATCATCCGGAACAGTTACCTTCTTGAGTGACCGATTGGGAAGCTTTCCGAAATCTTAGAAAAGAAGACACGGGTGAATACGCCAGCTTCAGCGAACTTGTTGAGACACTCAGAGCAGATGTTGAAAAGGCCACCAAAACTATTCAAACCGAGCTCGATGTTCCCAGAATGGACCCGCACCTTGCACATCTCTTGGAAGCCAAAGTCTCTATCTTGAGGCGATGGAAAACGCAGAGGCTTAACCGGAGGTTGCGCAAGAGAGTTGCGGAACTCAACAGGGACATTGAACAGTACTGCACCGAGTTAACTAGGCTGCAATGGGATGAGGTCTGTGCAGCAGTCGATGGGCGCATGCGGACAGGTGGAAAATGGAATCTTCTGAAACATATGCTTGATGACGCGCAGACGAAAGGCAATCAAAGACAGGCACTGTGCCGTCTCATACACAAGCACAGACAAGAGGGCGGAACAGAAGAAACACTCTTAAAAGAGGTAGCAAATAGATATCTTCCGCTAGGCGCAGGTACTTCAGAGGAGTATCCCGAAATAGAATGTGACACGGTAAAAGAGCTCGATGACCCCTTCACGGAGTCTGAAATTAGGGCCGTCCTTTACAACTTGAATAGCAGGTCAGCCTCAGGTCCGGATGGCATCTCAAACAGACTGCTAAGGAACCTGGATGACCGATCCATTGAGCTGCTTACGAAAGAGGTCAACAAGAGTTGGGAGAGTGGAAGCATCCCAGAGGAGTGGAAAGCGGCCTCGATTGTGCTTATTCCTAAACCGGGTAAACCATTACATATTGACAATCTAAGGCCGATATCACTAACCTCTTGTGTAGGCAAGGTAGCTGAGCATGCGATCCTCAATAGGATTTCAGACTACATAGAACGCAATGATCTATTCCCGCATAACATGATCGGCTTCAGACCCGGCCTCTCCACACAAGATGTGATGTTACTCCTCAAGAAGCATATTTTTGATAACGGCACTAGGGATGTAAGGGGTATCTTAGCCCTTGACCTAACCAAAGCTTTTGACACCATATCTCATCGCTTTCTCCTGCAGGCCACAGCCAACCTACATCTGGGAGCAAAGTTTCAGGCCTTCGTAAGATCATTCCTGATGAATAGAACGGCTACTATCACGATCGGTCAACATAAATCAGATAAATTCACCCTTGGGGCCAGAGGCACCCCGCAAGGAGCAGTCATATCTCCCTTGTTATTTAACATAGTTATGAAAGGCTTATCGGAAAGGCTCAGCTCCCTGCCCAATGTAGGTCACTCGCTTTACGCGGACGATATTACGATTTGGTGCCCGGGAGGATCACTCGCAGAAGTAGAAAACGCGCTGCAATCAGCCCTAGACGAAACGGAGTCTTACCTAGAAGGCACAGGCCTCCAATTGTCCCCAACCAAATCGGAACTATTGCTGTACAGGCCGGCCAGGCAAGGCGTTAGAAGAGTTCCACATTTGGACCAAATTCCCATCGCCCTTTTTGCAAAAAATGGACAGCGCATACCACGAGTCGATTCAATTAGAATTCTGGGACTACTTATCGACGCGAGGGGATGTAACACCAAAACTATCATGCACATCACGGCCAAAACTGAAAACATGCTGAGACTCGTCGCCAGAGTATCAGGCCGCAGGAAAGGACTATGTGAAGACAACCTACTCCGGATTCATCACGCCTTCCTAATGAGCCATATTAACTATGTAGCTTCGGCCCTTAATTGGACCAAAACGGAAAAAAATAAGCTAAATACACTCATGCGAAAGAGCATCAAAAAAGTACTGGGATTGCCGGTAACCACTTGCTCTGAGAGATTAAGCGAACTCGGTATGCACAACGACATTGATGAAGTGATCGAAGCGCAGGTCACTGCCCAGGTGGTCAGGCTCTCGTCAACTAGGGCTGGGAAACGCATTCTAGACTCGGCTGGCATGGCCCCAACAATGGTTAATGAACGCAAAATCGCCTTACCCAGGGAGGTTCGGGAGACCTTCGCGGTCAGCCCATTCCCTCGCAACATGCACCCACAATACAATGTAGGGAGGCGAAAAGCCCGTGCACGAGCAATATTACAAAAGGTCGGCGAGAATCGTGAATCGACTGTCTTTGTCGACGCCGCTCAGTATGGCCAGTCTTGCACATTCGCGCTGGCAGTCATTGACGGCAACGGAGAATTACGCTCCTCAGCCTCGGCTAGGTTAGCTACTAGTGCTATCGCGGAGCAGGTCGCCATAGCCCTCGCTATGACCGACCCCTCGCACACCAACATTTTTACAGACTCACGAGCGGCCATCAAAGCTTTTGAATCGGGTAACCTAGCGCGAGAGGCTGCCTCCATTTTGGAAAAAAGAACAAACCCTGGCACTCACTTGATCTCTTGGTTTCCCGCCCATATGGGTGCAGACGTTCATCGGACCATACCTAACCTCAACGAGCTTGCCCATGACCGTGCGCGAGATCTCACGCGCCGCGGCGGCATGGAGGCCTTATGGGGACAGGATGAAATCCAGTTTAACGATCCGCTTCTTACTTTTAACGAAATCACATCTCACTATCGGCTTAGTAGAAGGACCTATCCTCTTCCTCATCCGAAGTTAGATAGGCATCAGTCAGTCACACTTAGAATGCTCCAGACAGGCTCATTCCCCTCGCGGGGATTCCTGAGTCGTATCTCAACAGAAATTGATTCAAGTTGTCCGGACTGCAACGAAACTTACTGTTCTTTAGCGCACATGCTTTGGCAATGCCCCGCGTTACCTACTGGCCCTCTATCCAGTGAAGCCGACTGGGAAGAAGCCCTGCGGAGCTCATCGCTCCATACACAACTTCAGGCTATCCAGAGGGCCCAAGAAAGGGCGGAACATCATGGTGTCCCAGCCCCGACTTGGACGCGGCCAGCGGTTTCCGCGGGTCCCCGATAAGGGTTCACGCGAAAGCTCCTCAGGATCTAATAAAGTTCTTTGTCTGTCTGTCTGTCTGCGCATACTCGCAACTATTTCGGTATCGCGTGGTGACTTGTCTTTCAGCATTTTTTTTTTTTCCTCTTTCGCGCTCGTCATAAGCGGGCTGCGCGCCGGATGGATGTGGACGACTCCCGAACACTTTGCCCGCTTTGCCCGCACACTTTGAGGCACTTTGCCCGCAGCACATCTCTAACCCAGTGGTGGGGCCCTTCGCCGTAAACTTAGGAGCAATGTGGGAGCCGTCATTGTGCGTGGATCTCTGTTGTGCGCTAAAGCTGCCTTGGTATGTTTTTCTTCTTTCTTTTTTTTGCTATGACTCGTCTATTCGCCGAGGGCACGACGGGACGGAGGCGAGAACGATGGTACTACTGTGTCGATTGACGTTATTTGCGCGTATTTCGTCCGGCAGCTCTGCGCAAGTGATACGCTCATTTCGTTGGGTTATATATTTCGGCGTACAGACGCTTACCGGAGACAACGCACTGCCATAGTAGAGCCTTCGAGATGAAACTTCAACAAAAATCTGCATGTAATTTGCAAATGTTGAAAGACGATAGTCTTTCGTGTGGAGAGAGTGAACAAAACATTTATTTGATGTTCTGCGCAAAAAAATCGGTGAGTGGTATTTCGAAGGTTAGAGTGCCTCGAGCGTGCAGCGGAGGCGAACGAGCGCATCAAGTCACGTCGCGCGTGGCTCTGAGACGGGTGTGCGCGCCCGTCTCAGAGGTGATAAGGTGAGGAACGCTAGGCAACGGGTAGGTGCCGCCACCATCTCGTCTTGGCAAAGCGTTGGAAACACTGCCCGTTCCGTGCAAGCGTTGCATGGTAAGCGCAGCGTGATAAGCGCTACGGTCCTTAAAATTGCTTATGTATGCGTTTTCTAGTAAGAGATGCATATGCAGAATATATGCGTGTTGTTATGGTGCCCCAGAGATGCGCAACAATTGCTTTTTAATTGACAATTGCGCAAGCATGAACGCTCAACCTTGAGCAACATTGGTGGTCGCTGCGGATGGGGTCGGCTGTTGCAAGTACCCGGTGTCGTTAAGAGTGGACATACAGACAAATGTACATACAGGCAGACCAAAATTTTTGCGTCGAAGGACCCCAAGAAAGACTATTGTCTTTAAAAATGGTTGCCGCGAAGGAGGCGGAACCCTCGCGCGTCCAGGTCTCCCTCTCGCGTATTGTACCCACCGAGAACGGCCCTCCGTGACGCCCCGGTGATTCGTCCTTGCGGCACCTTGAAAGTTCCTCTTGACCTCGATAGGCTACGGCCCTACTCTTGTTTCTCTCTTTTTGTGAAGTCGTGAGCCTCACGACTTCACATAGAGGAGGAACTAGCAACTCCTTGACTATCACGAAAGGAAAGAGGAGGAAACGTCGATTGGACTGGATACATTGGGTCAGTACCGAGAGGACGCTGTTCTCGGCCCGTTTTCCGGCGCAAAGTGGCTACTTCCGTTAGTGTTTTTTTTTTTCTTCCCTTCTCTTTGATGTCTCCGTCTTGGTGCCACTGGGTTCCGCCTCCGGTCCTCCCCTCATCTATCCATCTGATTCGCTTCGCCGCCGCTCCGGTCTCACATGAAAGATTCAAGGGATGCATCTGTGCTTCCTTCCCATCGCATCCCTTTTTTTTTTCGGTCTTCCCTTTAGAGCCGTGCTCTGGATGCCGAAACTGTCGAGCTTTCCCCTTTCACGCCAAATACGGCGAGATAACGGTCGTTCCTTCTTCGCTTTTCTCTCTCTCTCTCTCTATCTCTCTGAACAGTATAGACATTGAGCTAGTTCGTTCGCCAAATTCAAGGAAGCCATTGTGTTAAAACCATGGGGACCAAGGAAGAGGACAGGACGTGCCCTATACGTAAGACGTGCGCCACTTTTAGTAACCCAAAATAAACGTGTGTATTACGTTCGTACAGCCAGCACGTGAATAGTATACAGGGTGTCCCACGTAACTTTAGCCAGAGTTTAAAAATATGCCGGAACCCGTAATCACGATGCGACCAAACGCATGTTGCTCACCGTTGCCTGGAGTTAGTCACTTTTTTTGTTCTCAAATGTTGTTTAATTAGATATGTATAATTAACTAACTTTTCAAGAAACGAAGAAATAAATCGGAAATAGATCGGTTTGCAAACGTCTGATTAGACAGTTTTGAACTTTACACCTATTAAGTATCAGTGTTTTTTTGCTAAATACTAATGCCCGTCTTGCGGAGAAGCGGATTCGGGCCAAACGGAGCTGAAAGAAGGAAGATTAGTCAAATCCGTGTGTTGCAGCTCCCATAGACACTATAGCACCTGACTTCCCTCTGATGTATCTATAGGAAACTTTGCGCCACTGAATGGATTTTTATTTCTCCTCTCGAAGTCGGGGAAGCTGTGAGTCTGCTTGCACCTTCGAAAGTAACCGTTCAGTTAGCGTCGAAGGTGTAGACAGCGCGAAAGTCCCTTTGCTGGATGCAACAGCCGCGATTCCATACTCATGCGTCTTCTTGAGTAACGCCAGGTCGGACCACTTAGCGTAACATTCCGCTTTGTTCCTGTTGCGTTCATTCCTTGCCCCTCGCGGCGTAAATTCATTCCATCTACTTCACGAACGGTCTCGTATGAGCAACGGCCCCCTTGCGCTGTATTACCCGACATTCCCGGCGGTCTTCTCCTTACCAGCTTCTTTATAACCAAGAGCCGTGTCTCGCCGTCCCCTCCCTTTCGGTGTCACCATTTCGTGTACGTGTGTATATATATATATATATATATATATATATATATATATATATATATATATATATATATATATATATATATATATATATATATATATATATATATATATATATATATATATATACCCGGGACTTCCCATTACGCATCTATTACTCGTCACCCGCTAACGTGTTCGCCTCCATCGCCACCGCTGTTATGAGTGATGCCGGCTGGCAATTTTAATTACGGCGCGTTACGCGAGGTTTCCGCCCCTTCCTTTATTGGCGCTTCAGATGAATTCCGCGGCGTTCCTTCTCATCGCGTTGCTTTTGCTGGTCGGCGCACCCACGTCGAAATCTCATCAGACTCGCAGCTTTTGCGTTGTTACTTCGTTTCGTACATACGCTTGTGAAAGTAGTTTCGCCCACGTCTGCTCCCTTGGTTCCGCTTCTTTGTGGCGCAGTTTTTCGTTCGCCATCTGCCGGTGAACCTGTGTGCGTGTGTGTGCGTGTGTGTGCGTGTGTGTGTGTGTGTGTGTGTGTGTGTGTGTGTGTGTGTGTGTGTGTGTGTGTGTTGCCAGGGAAGACCGCGCAGGTGGGCGCAGGCTGATGTCAGTTGTCATGACGATAGTTATAGCGCGGGAACATGAGGAGACCAGAAGGACACGTATCGCCACCGTTTCTTGTCTCTGTGTCGTCGCTCTGTTCTCGCGCAATAACTATCGTCATGTCATACCAACTAGCCCAAGCTGCCACATTCCCAAGTCGGTTGTCAGTCTTCCCAGTCGATAAACAAGCACATTTGCCTTTAACTGCGACCGGCCTCATCTGCGCTGCCTTGCGTACCAGAGCCCCCCCCCCCCCCTCCTTCTCTTCTAAGTCCGACCGAATAGAGGGAAGAGTCTGTTGACGGCCACGGCCTTCGTCTCGATAAAGATCACCTCCGTCGCAGTCTTCCAAAGCTGACGCGTACTTCGATTACCTCGTCGATTCCGTCAACGGCCACTGGACGGACAAGGAATGATTCCCATCTGGAGTGCCCCTGACAGCAGCTGTCGCTTGTTCTTCTCCGTCTCACGCACACGCACATTACCATTTATGTCTGGAAAGCGGCACTTTTCTGCGCCGGTGGCTTCATTGTCGAGTCATTTGATCACGGGGGAGCCTCTACAAAAAAAGACTTTATGGTCTTGTGTTCCGCCTTTTGTTGACATTTTTTTTCTCGTCGTATAAAGAGCTTGAGGGTGAAATATTCCATTTCGTCATTCCCAGTTTTGAGCGGAACTCGGCGGCTCTGGGAGAATGGAGGACATGCCAATAAATTGAAGAGGGGAGGAGGAGATTGTCCCCCACGATAAGATATTGGCTTATGATGGACCTGTGTTCTCCTTACTACTATTCTATATACTCATGCGGTTCTTTGTTGTTTATTTTGTTTCATTTATTGAATTTATTGAGAGCCGTTCTGACCGGTTCTGCGTCAAGAAATTTAGAAAAAAAATTTTCCATCGCGATTCTTGCTGCTTTGCAGCTTTATTGCATGGCCATCTCTTTTCAGCAATGATTGGATGTCATGCGGGAAAGCTCCGCTTGGGGGGGGGGGGGAATTTCTTTGAGCAGTTGACATTTCTCTAATTTTCCATTTACGACTCTTTTTCTTTTTTTTTCTTTCGCACTAGCTCTTGGCGCAGTGAATGAACATCCGTGCATCTCTGCTTCCCTCTCTAGGCTTCTCCTGTTTTCATAATGTAACTCCCGGTGAGCGCTTTCGAGAAACGTCTTTTTTAGACCGGACACTAAACGGGATTCGTTAGCTCCGTCGTACGCTCCAGCGTCTTCCGTCGGAAGCGGCTCGATTTTCTTCGAGACTTCTATCTGTCGGCAGTCTCTGGTCGCGCTCTGAATTTATTTCGTCATTCGTGGATCGTATTGTAGATTTCTTTTTCCCTCAAGTGTACAGACAATATTGCCAAAGTCCTTTCACGTCTGTCTCGGCTTATAAGTCGGGATTTAGAAGGGAACTCTTGTTTTTTTTTTCTCTCTCCCATTTCGTAGCAAGGGCAGCGGGGATTATCGTGCTGATCTCTCTAGTGCCCGCGTCTTCACAAAAACGGCATAATGGAGAGGAATGTTGTCCTCATTAAGTGAAGCAAAAGTTTTTGCAATGATTTGCAATCGCTCGTGTTTGAGCACAATGTGTGTGCGTGCGTGCGTGCGTGTTTGTGTGTGTGTGTGTGTGTGTGTGTGTGTGTGTGTGTGCGCGCACACTCGCACACACACACACGTTACCTTCATATGTTCGTAAAAATTAACTCGAGGAAAAAAATCCCGTCTTCCGTTTCAGGCTGCGAGGCACTGCTGCTGGTGAGATCTTCAGCGCGAACAAAGCCCCCCTCCCCCTTTTTCTACCGCTACCCCCTTTTCATTTTACTTCTATGCTTTGTTTTATTTTTGACCTTCCTCATTTGTGCACTTGCATTTTTGTCGTGGCGCAACGCTGCTTCGAATGACAATAAAGTGTTCACATTGACGTCCTGGCGTATGTTGTTGCCGAATACTTTCGGGGACCTGTTTTCTTTCCCAAAAGTTCTGTCAAGACATTCTACTTAACGCGAACAACTCGCAAGCCCTTCGTTATTCGGAAACCCCGGCGGCAAGGCTTGTTTAAGAAAGACACGCTAAAAACTGTTATCGCTCGGTAGCAACGTGAGCTACGAAGGGTGCAGAGGTCTACGAGGCTGGAGCGGCACTCTTCGACTTACGCTGACCGTACACCTCGTTTAAAAAAAAAAAGGCATTTTATGCATGGCCACTCAGAATGGATGTCCAAGTGGCAGCATTCGTTCTGAGTGGCCGTGTACCCAATCAACGTGTATAATATTTGGGGTTTTACTTCTCACTGGTGTGCAAGGCACTGGGGCTTGCCGAAAAGTGTCTAAACTTTACGTTTTCGTCATTCTGGCCAAGTGAGGTAACTGCCGTGGCAATTTGTTTCGTGCTGATATTTTTATTTATCACGTGGCGGGACAACTGCCGCATGCAGGCGAAGAGCGAATCGCCGGCGCTCTTCTCGCGTTCCCGCTCGGTTTCTTCACTTTCGAGGCGACGGGGTTTCAGCGCGGTGCTCTGTGACCTTACCGGGTAGTGAATTTCTCCAGTCGGACGACGATCCTATCTGTGTTATTGCGTCGCCATCTTTGGAAATGAACGCACTCTGGGCGGCCGTCGCGTTCTGTCTTTGCTTTTTAGATGCGGAGCATCTAATACTCGAGGCTTGTAGTGCGGCGCCGTCCGCAAGCTTCCTCCTCCTTCTTCCACCATCTGTGCATCCCTTCCTCCTCTACACACCGCGCGCGCTTCACTCCTCCACCATCTGTGCACCCTTCCTCCTCTACACACCGCGTGCGCTTCTCCTCTTCACGAACATTCGCTAGCTGTATAATGTAGCGCGCATGCGCCGTCACGCTTCGAGAACATCGGCAGCTGACGCGCGCGCATGCGCCGTCGCGCTTCGAGAACATCGGCAGCTGACGCGCGCGCATGCGCCGTTGCCCTTCTCCCCCTTCTCGAACATTCGACAGCTGACAGTGCATGCGCCGTCGCGCTGTATATATACTCAAGGTCGGCGCTCGCTCGCTCAGTTGCCGCTCGTCGGTTGGTTTGTACGGCGCGTCGACGTCCAAGGTCGCGGTGAAATGAATTCCAACGAATCCACAAACACAATGATCGACGTCCCTTCGACCAGCGCCGCCCTTTCGCATACGTGTGTACGTGTTCACTCATTTAACACCCCCTCCTACAACCACGTTAACCAATTCAGCCATCGACCCAAGTAAGTCGCAATTTAACACCCCATTTCACAACCACGTTAACCAATTTAGCCATCGACCCAAGTAAGTCGCACTTTAACACCCCGTTAACCAATTATATGCTCCGCATCCTCCTCAGTGTTCCCCCGAGGGAAGCTGCGGGCAATCTTTTTTTTTTCTTCGCTTTGACCCGTGTCCAGAGTGTTCGGAGCCCGTTTGCCTCGCAGCACAGATCAGTCGGTTGCCTGGAGACGGCTGCAGACTAATACATACCCCAATCTCAGTCTTCTGAGTAAAATCTATCCGGGAATATACGCCTTAAGAACAGCTCGAGCTGATCGACAGAGCTTGCAAGATGGCAAAGGCCACGGGGGCCCTGGACTGAGGGCTCCACCTTCACCGGGAAAAATATATATTTGAAATAAATTTTATCATTCATTCGCGAGCTTCCCGACCACTGCAGTGTGGGGTGTGCGCCCTCCCTTCCCGGGGATCTGCGCCCAAAGTGAGCCGGCGTCTCCTCCTAAATGCCGTTCACTCTTTACTCTGCGCTGGCGGTGTCTCATTCATGGAGAGTGCTTGCCGCGTCCTTCCTTTTACCCGCGTCCCTTTGAGTATCCCTGGAGCTCTCTCTCGGTCGTCTCCATAGCTGCACTGTGTACGTTTAGCCTCCTTCATCACCACCATTCAGCCGCAGCGGCCAAGTGGTCGGCACTGCCTCTGTGCTTCTTCTTCTACTTAACCCTCGTTTTAAGACACCGTCATTCCGCTTATATACGCAACTGCTTGCGCTCCCACTGGAAGAAGATCCGTATCCTTCTTACGCACCGGGTTCTCGAAAGTGAGCAGTAAAGAGAAAGGACCTGCCCGCGGCGTATTCTGTTTACCGTGCACTTAAACATGATAGGTGTGCCCGCGTCGTCGGCCTTATAGAAGCTGGACCGACGCACTCTCTGGATCACTTCTCTGCCGAGAGTTCCTGCGAACCTGTATGAGAGAGAAATGGAGGGAAATTGTTTTAGGCACAGATGGGAGGATGTTTTCTACGCTCCTGTTTTTCTATTTTGGTTCACTAACTACTTTCACATATGTTACCAGACGGTTAGTAAGTCCAGTAAGTGGCGGGGAGGTTGGTAACCGTTGCCATACCCTTGACGTTACACAGTTAGTGGCGGTTACTGCTCCTCTAGTTCCTAACTTGTAAAATGCAGGTAATAACAAGTTAAGTCTCCTCCCCCCCCCCCCCCGCCAAAAAAAAAAAGCATGGTAGATTGCCGAGCAATCAGCATAGTGTTGCAGTATTGGGTGAGCACGTATAAATACATGAGCGGCTCTGTTTATAGCCTTATCTCTGTGGAACGCACCTGGTACCTGGCTTTTGGATGCAATCTTGAAATTATGCTCTATATTTATATAGCGGAGTATTTTATTAGGTGTGCGAGTAAATGTAGCTTGGAACTTTCATTCAAACGTGTGAAAACAAAACAATATGCTCGGTAGCTTTTGCGTAATACTGCCTCAGCCCACGGAAGTACGGCAATACCGAACTTGCTAATAACGCCTCGACGTACTTTAATGGATCTCCGTCTTAGTAAATATGTTGCGAAAAGTTCGAAATAACGCCTTCTAAGGTTCGTTTAACTCTATTTAGTTCGTTAAACGCGTGCATGGCGAGAAGTTTGTAACAATACACAAAAGGTAGTAAGAGCTGCCGTTACTATTCGTTCGTGGTTACAAGCGTTTTCCTTACTTTCTTTAGTGTGTACGGCAAAAGAATATCGGGCGATTGGCTTCTCACCCATGTGTGTGTTTTTTTTATATATATAAAGCTCTCACCGTGTTGTCCCGTATAATAAGCAAATGGAATCTTGGGCCGCACTCAGGTGTGGACTTCGTCTTCTGTGGCCTGCCCTTGTTTAGCCAGTTCTTTCTGTCGTTTCGTGTTCCCTTTGTGATTGGGACCGTCTATTGCCAATGAAGCTATATATATGCAAGCCGAACGGAAAGATGACAAGGCATGTCTGGATTTGCAAACACACCCGACTGACTGCAGAGAATTCGGCTGTCTACACGCTGCCTTGTTTTTTTTTTTTTCTCTCCTGCTTTTTTTTTTGTAGTTTCACATCTCCCTGTTATCTTCTGCGTCTGTCCCTTGGTGCGTTCTGTCTGTTTTTTTTTTTTTCGTGCCTATTTGTCGTATAATCGGACATGGTGTACTGAACTATTTTAGCCACTCGCACACGCATTCTCACACGCTGCAAGATGGGCGGCTCGGGAAAGAATTTCTCATTCGTGGCGCCGTAAGTGACTCGGCGACTTCGTGTGGACGGATCCTGTATTGACACGCCATCCTCATTAGCAGCTGCTATGCAGTACACGTGTGAGGCTAGTTTTTGTGGACTCAGCCCGAGAGTTTACGTAGTGCGGTGACACCGCGGCTTCTGTGCGTTCGTAATTTACGTTGTCCACCATCTTCCTGGGCTGAAACTACGGCTTTTCGCTACTTTCCCGCTGTAGGCGAATAGCGTGTGCCACAGGGGGAAAAAGTGGATTAGGGCCTTCGGCCTCTTGTAATTTGTGGATTGCAAAACGTTCCATGATCCCTTCCAATAGTATCCATACGTTTCCATATCGTATCCACGTGTTTTCAATCTATTCGCCGTATAGTCGCAAGAGTCTCTACGAAAATACTTTCCGTTACGGAAACAGTATGGAGCCTCACGGAAGCATACAAAGGTTTTGATATAGCATTGGAAACGTTTCGGCATGGTGCTATCGTACGTTTTATCCGCAGGCAGTGTTGTATAATGCGTTGTATGAGAAACTTTTGTTTACCGAGCAGAATGGAACATGAATAATTGTATTTTCTGCGTATCGCGTGCTTTAATTAATGAAGTAACGTTACCTCTTGCTTGAAAAAAAAAGTTTCGAGTTTGAAGGCTGGTTGATGGCGTTGAAGTCTGCGTTTCATTTGAATGGTGGATAAACGTAGCACTAATGATTGGTGGTAACCAACTTTAGTGCAGGGAATAGTGTACACTTTCACTCATCTGGCGCCGATAGTGATGAACTATAGTGTATGCATGAGATTTGCAGTAATGCAACTATAGAATACGACTCCGTTCGGTTCCTCTAGCTCGACGCGAGCTGTAATTTTTGCGGTAATGCTGACGCCGTAGACGGGCCCGATCGTTTTGGGAGAGTCGGCGCGTTCGAAACGTTTGGTGGTGTGTGTGCGTGTTTGTCCAGCGGTGTTTCTAGCGAGCTTGTTCTCGGCGAGACCGGCTGTGTTTCCCCTTGTTTAAACGTGCGACGTGTTTCGGGAGTCTAGATTGTTTTCAGTTTTGCTCGTTAACCGAATTAATTGAATAACCGTATCCTTCAAGATCTGTCTTTTGCGTGATCGAATTTGGCACCGCCCGTAACATTCTCGCGATGAGGAATATTATTGTGCTGCTGCTGCTCCTTCTGACACTCTCTCACTCACTTTTATCCCGGCTTATTGTCGACTTCGCAGCTGTGAAAGCAGATTCTGTTAAACCTATTCCTTAAAACCTGCGCTAACGCGTTAGCTCCCCCCGCCTGTCGCTTTCTTGCACCAGCTGTCGCAGTCGCGTGTTTGAACCGCGGCGTTGTGAATAATAATTACCTTTAGCGAGCGCGGCTTTCTTTTTTTTTTAATTGATCGAATATCGACCCTTCGTTTTACGCGGACTCTCACGCTAATTTTTAAACGCTGACCGGGACGTGGTTCTCGCGACAAAAAAAAAAAAAAAAACGTCCCTTCTAACGCGCGGCGCGTCCGGTATCGCGATCGCCTCGTTATATTTTTTTCTTTTTTTCGCGAGAGTTGTACTTCGCTTCTCTGTTCAATTCTGCGCGCAACCATCTCGCACATCTGTGGTGTGTATTTGTGCGTTCCTGGCACGTTTTTGAGATCGTCTTTCTCTCTCTGTTGCAGGGTGCGCGTCACATGTTGGCGCGAAGGCAACCTCTCGCAACGATTCTCTCTTTCGCTTACCGCCGTTTCTTCACTCTGCAACCGTTCGATTTGCGATTTTTGAAACGTCTGAATTCTTCTCGTGAAGTAAAGGACCAGTCTCTCTCTTCTTTTTTTTTTTAGATACAGGGCAGTTGAGATAGTATGTGGATATTTCGGAGCATTGCGGGTCTGATTTCCGGTGAGCACATTGTTGTCGGCTGCTCGCTCTAGATGCCGGGCGTGCCCAATATTTCGGCTTTCGCGACGTCACTAATTTGTCACTAACGTGACAAGTTCTCCTCGTCACTAACGCTTCACCACAATGCACATCTCGTGTGTTGAGTTGTGGACTTCGTTCCGTGTAAACAGCGTAGTGAATGACTGCTTTGATATCCTGTCCTCAAACGTTCCAAAACGTTCCACATTTACTGCTTCACCACTTTAACTGATCACAAATTCATCGAAACCGCTCCTAAACGTAGTTCCTTCGGTTCCAAACCTGCTCTGCATCAGTTTTTTTTTTCCTTCGCTCGTTATATTTTTTTTACGCGTTGGTCGAAAATTGTTACAAGTTCGAAAGTGGCTTGACCACCACCGTTGGAAATGCGACCGCCCTGGCCGGTATATCGATTTCACGGCCGTCGTGTTAACCGCTTTGCCACCGAGGAAGGCGGCAGGATGCCGGGGATCCGAAGCACGCTTTCCACACCGGCCAGCTCCCCTCTCGAAGTAGCGAGGCTCTAGCCGAGGGCGCCCAAACTTCGCGTGCCTGTCCGAGTGCTCCTGGCCTAATTTACTTATCTCCGCCTTTAATTAAGACACATGGCTGGCTGGCGCTATGGACGAGTAAAATGGGAATGTGTAGATGGGATGTAGGGATGCGGGGAAGGGAGACGTGTTTTCGAGATTTGCTTAAGGCAGCGAGCCGGTCGCACTGTCCGTCCCTGTTGTGACTTTCTTCGTTGTAAATTATTTTTAAACGCCCTTGTCGTTAAGTGAGGTGTGTGGAGGAGGCGGGGGGGGGGGAGTGGAAGGAGTGATTATCTATTTGGCAGGACGGGAGGACTGCGCGAACTCTTATTGCAGTGTTAAAATTTTCAGCATGGGCTGAGAAAGCCGAGAAGTAGCGCCAAACTTCAGCGGTTAAAAGAGAGAGAACACCAGCCTTCGTTTTAATAAGGCACTGACAATTTCTGAAAGAACGTGCTTAGCGGTAACGGCGAGAGTCGTAAGTTTTCGTCTGATGTTTATTTCTCGTAATACTGCGATGTAAACTGCGCCTTACGCCAGCTCACGTCGAGGGAGAATTCGATTCGACGACTGTTTTCTCGACTTACCACGTGTAAGAAAGACATCACTAGCAGCTCACATACGTATATTTGGCTTTGAAAAAAAGAAAGTTCACTTTCCTATCACGTTAACGATCGCATGAACCCTGTTTACCGGTGTTTACCTTAACCAAAGCTGTCCTTAATTAGGTGTCATTTAGCCATCCTGTCTGACTCCGCTGATTTAAGCTTTGGGGCGCTTGTGTTTGCTAAACTGTGGGACAAAGCCCAACTCTTAGGTTGTGTGTGTGTGTGTGTGTGTGTGTGTGTGTGTGTGTGTGTGTGTGTGTGTGTGTGTGTGTGTGTGTGTGTGTGTGTGTGTGTGTGTGTGTGTCAGCGTAGCGTGCGTAGAACGCTCTGGGAGTCGGCGCGCCTCCCTCCCTGCGCGCACGTAGCGCTAGCACATTTTCCCTACGGGGATTTGCAAAAGTCCAACCCGGGCTTCCCGCGATGGATGGCGTCACGTCGCTTTATTGAGACAAAGTGCGGCACGTTAATTTCACGCACGTTCAGTGTTTTTTTTTTTTTTTTTTCAATGCGTGCCCCGCACAGTTGGCTGCGCTCTCTCTCTCTCCCTCCATATGGGAGAGGGCTCGGCACCGCGTCAAAGACAGGCTAGTGTACTACGAGAATATATACCATATTCTAGTACACTATACTGCAACGGATGCGTGGGGTCAAGGCTCTGGCGTTCTTTTGTGTTGCGGCTGACGCACAGAAGAAGCACGCATAAAAAGTCGTTCGAAAACGGGACACCTTTGGAGGCCCTCCCTGAGCGTGCGTGCGAGATTTGCTTTTTTTTTTTTTTGCTCGCCTAAGCTGGCTTCGTGACGCAGTTCTTGATCCCTGACTACAATGTACAGTCGGCCACAAAAGTATGCGGACCATGCGAGCGCGTGCCAGACTGCCGGTCCGCGCCACCTAGCGGTGCGCCATCTGCCGTCGACCGCAGTTCTAGGCCGGAATGGGGTCGTCTTCTTATTCACTGACCTTTCAGTTTTGTACTGCCGCGTAGCGCATTGTTAGTTCGCGGTTTTCCCGCGAAGTGCTTATCTGCAGTATGACCATTATATTGCTGTTTTCATAGGAGGATTGAAAGTACCACGGTGTTCTGTTGCCTGGGTGTCACTTTGTGATAAGGATTGCGACTGATTAAACGGGGGACGCCTTCAAGGCGCTGCGCTGCTGTTGACCGCCGCTTACGTAACGGAAGTGTCGCGAAGAGGCTTTTCGGCCATGCGCTCGCGTGGTCCGTAAACTTTTTACGGTCGACTGTACTATACCCTGGCTACGCGGAAACGCTAGGAATTGTGATTGAAGGCCTAAATTTGTTTACTATGGTGGGCCTGGCCTGCATTGCTGCAGCAAACAGCTTCGTAGCGTAGAGTAGCGCATAATGATGTTCCGTACTGTCTTTTGTGTGTATCGTTTTTCTCAGTCTTGCGATACATTACGAACCTACGCCGGCTGGTCCAATTCACCTCGTTTATTCTGGCCAACAGCTTTCATGGTGTGCGCGAGTTTGCTGACAGGTGGCGCAGCGGAGAGGCGGGCGTGCGTGTGCGCATATCGCACGAGTTTCTGAGCCAAGTGCTGGTGGGGGCGTCAGCCCTGGCCACATCCTCCTCCTGTTCGGGTGGGCGGCAGGCCGATAAGCGGGCTGAAATATCGCCGCGCACTTTGCTTGGCGGTTAACGAAGACGAAAAAAAATAAATAGTAACGCCGCTTATCGGTGGCCGCCTTGCGAAACCGTGTATCCCCCAGGCCGCCCCGTGGGCGCAAACGAGGGCTTTTTGCGAACGGATGATGGTTGGCGATTTAGCGCCGCGTCAGGCGTGATGAACGCAGCCGGCGCTGAATCTTTGCCGTGCATAGCTTGTGAAGGGAGCGGTGCTGTTGTGCGCCTTTTGTGTGCTCTTGGTCCTTGCGAGCCAGTGTGCTGTGTTGGGAGATAAGCCGTGGCACCGTGGGGCCCGACCCGTAATGCCGTGTGCTTGCCGTAATGACCGCCGGTGTCGCGTGGATGGCTTTGCGCACTCGTGTGCTGTTCCCCGGACGATGTCGTGCTGAGGGAGCCAAGTTGAGGCGCAGAACACCGAGGGGAATGGAGAGCTTTCGATTAGGGTGCTAACAGATCGGCGAGAAACGGCAAACAATGGAGTTCGCTGAAACCGTCGTTTGTGTACGTATGATCGATTAAACCAAGGTGTAAATAAGATCTCTTTTGTGCCAGACTTGTCTCGAATCTGTGGACGGCTGGTTTCGTTCGCGTGTGCTGGTTTAGAGAAATTGTGAGCTGCACAGGTGGTAGGCAAGAATGGATTTCGAGAAGGAAAAGTGTTTCAACTCTCGTTTCTGTTTAGGAATTCGTAAATTTTCAGCGAGCGAAGCCGAAACCTACCGACGGCGCTCTCGGTGGTCCGACTAGACCCTGGCCTGCAGTGGTCTCGCGCCCGCCTGCAGCAAAACCACCACAGAATGGGGTCATGTCCAACGGCTACAGTTTGCTCCTTTACGCCCTCTCACTCGAATGTGGGGAATCGGCGGTGAAGAAAAATGCTTTTCAGGGATAGGAATTTGTCGCCTCTGCGGCTGAAAAAAAAGTATTCGTCGTCTGTCCTCGGGACGTCACGTGACGGCGGGGGCGGCGACGCCCCCGACTTTTCGCTTTCGCCGCCCCCATTCCCCTCCGCCGCAGGCCGGTCGAGGCGGCACGTCCCAAAGTTTCCCGAAAGTAGCGCGAGCGTGGTAGAGGGCGCGCCCGTCGGGTACGACCCTCGGCGTCGCTTGTTGTTGCCCGCCCGGCCAGATTCGATGGTTCCGTGTCACGGAAAGAGGGAAAAGGAGAGACACATTCGCCTCACTCTGGTGTCGTTCTGTGGCGTGACGTGAAGCTCTTAGCGATTTCCTGTCACGCGACGATTATCACTGGCCCAGAATCGTCTTCTCCGTTATTTGGGCGGAGGCCCATCGTCCTGAGGCACGCGCATGAACGCTTGCTTCTATCCTTTCTCTCTTTCTTCCTCTCGATGTGTGTGTGTTTGTGGCTCCATTGCCTCCCTTCTCTCTCAAACACTATCAACATGCAATCTTTGTTACATCAGCGTAGCTTGATTTGCAGCAACCGCACATTACTGCCCGCTTCCTAAATTTGGCTTGTTGGGACGAGCAGGTGATTGCGTGCGAAGCGGGCGTCGTGTCTGCGAAGTGTTGCTGTTGCTTAGGGTAGGGCAAAGGTACTGCAACCAGAGAAACAGCCGAAAATCCAAACCTGAGTCCTCGTGCTTTTCTGAAGCAGTCAGCTTCTGGGTCTCGGCAAAGAAGTGAGAAAGACTTTACTTGGTGATCTGGTGGACGACAATCCTAGCCCCGCGAGGGCGGAGGGTCATCGTGATGCGGCCACGCATCACCTCGGCCTGACGTCCTCTACTCGACGAGCAGTCCTCCCTACTCCCGCCTTCTGGCGCCCGCGCCTGCCCCTGTGTTGGGGAGCTGCTTTTCGAGGGCAGCCGAGATCCACTGGACGGCCCTGTGCCAGCTCTTCCCGCTGGTCGCTTCCCGCGTCGGCCGTAAGCCACGGCGGGATCGTCGTCACTGTTCTCGTTTCCCTCGGATTCTGTTCACAATCCCACAAGATGTGGGCCGCAGTAGCTCTTTCAGTTCCTCACACGCGACACAGGTCACTTGCGTCTACGTTAGGAGGTTAGAAGAAACGTGCTGCGTGAGCACTGGCGTGTGTAGCGACCCCGTCTGCAGTTGCCAAAACGCTACTGCCTCACATCGGGTCAGGCCCGGATGAGGCGGGGGCATAGCCCAGCGCCCTATTCTGTACCATTTCAATATTCTGTCATACTGTCTTTGGCTTCGCACCAGCACTCCTCCATCGAGTCGGCCGGTTGGGCGGCCGCCTCGTTAACCGAATCATCGTTCGTGCTGCCACGAGGCAACAGCTCCTTGCCCATGTGGGCCGAGAACCACTTGTAACCGTTCTGTCCGCTAGGTTCACCGCGTGCAGCACCCACACTGCTGCCACACATGCTCTGCCTCTGGCGTAGTTTTGCTCCGCGGTCTTTGGAATCGCTCAGCGCCGTCGTGCATCCGGGGTCGGCGAGAAATTTTCTTAGTTCAAAATAATGAGCAACTCTGAATTATGCTACAATGGTGGTTAACATAAAGTCTGTCACCATCTACAGAAATTTTAGAGCATTAATCTCTAAACTCGGCAAGGATACTGCTGTAAGAATGGGCTGTAAGAAAGCGTCATCGGCAACAGAATGACGCAGCAGAGCTGGTTGTTAGGGATTTATGTTGAAAGATCATAGGCATGCTGTGCAAACACAGGCACAAGAGCGATGTCAGGGTGGCGGAAAAGCCAACTAACAAGTCCACTGAACCTGTAATGGCTCAACCAAAAGCTGCGAAGATGTACAGTAGAGAAAAAAAAGCACCTTTGAACGCCTACTTCATATTTGCGTCATAATTGCTACTCTACAGTCAAGTCTCCGTGTCTGGCTTGGTTTCATTGTCTGTTAGTTTCTTATGTTGAATTCCAATGGCGGAGTCGGGGCAAGTTTTTCTGCTCCTTTCAGAGGAAGTGTGTTCCAATGACAGAGTGCGAGCGAGAGTCAAAAGTTTCAATGAGAGAGCCGGAGGGGATTCAGAGGGGGAGTCCCTCTGTGGAGCAGGAAAAACTGCTCCGCCGAAATCGGTGGAGTGGACCGGAACTCAGCGTGACGCATTTCCTTTAACAAGTTTGCCTGCTTGGGGGCGCGGCTGGCGCGGCGCGAGTTGTGTTGATAATGCGGACGGCATGGACGGCTCGGCTACCTCGGCAAAGCTTGCGGCAATGCTTCTGCTACTCGATAGCGACAGCAGACATTGTGGACAATAGCTGTTGCACGCTTGGCGTGATATCCATTCCACACAGGTGAATAGCGCTGAACAAGCAAACGAACGATGCGGCGATGCTGGTAAACCACGTTGGAGACAGACAGCGGAAGAGACCATGCGCAAGGTATCCTGGGTAACGCGGCAGCTTCCGCCTTGCTCCAGCAGGGCGGGTTGTGTTCCGATGGCGGATTTGGAGGATTTGCTCTACGCCAGAGTCGAGTGCTCGCTCGCGAAGTCGGTCGGCTGCACCGACTCCGCCATGAGAATTCAACATTAAAGTTGTCCGGCAAAAACTTCAGCCTTCAATTAATTTGCAGTCTTTCGTACGTCAAAATGTTGCGAAACGGTGTGAGGAGGTTAAATGAAAACTGATTGTATTGGAGTGAGTCATGCATTTCATAAGCATCTTCACATTGGTCATAGATATCTGAAACGTATTCTCAATTTTTATTTTCCTGTCTTCCCTTTTCTACAGCCTGAAAGACTAAACGTCTACAAGAACGACAACGAAAGCTGGGACTACACCAACCCCAACCTCGGTGAGTGCTGGGGATATTTCTTACCCTACGACTCTCTTAATTCATTGGGAGTTGCCACATTGGTTGACTTGTGGGGAGAATACCATCAAAGCTCTAGTAATTGTGTGCAGTCATGGGCAAAGGATTGGCCACATTGAAATGTTTGTTCAGCACGTTGAAGGCTTCTATAGGCTCTATTCTGTAAAGCTGTATGTCTCATAGTAATGCAAGGAATCGAGCATAACGTTGTTACGTTTTTTGTTCCAGTTTGATTTGTTGATGGCTGTACAGTTGGCTTTGCATTAACATGACCACTGTTCACCCACAAGATCTGTATTAACTGGACGTTTTTGCTTAGATAATTGCTGTTTGCCTAGCCTATGAAGTTAAACAGCTGAGTGCTTGTTAGAGCTGGGGTATCGAAAATTGTCCAGGGCTTATCACTTGTACGGAATCGTTCTGTATAATTGCACTAATGCATGAAGACTATGGATTGTTTATTGTCCAAGCTTTTTTGTGAAACTGCCATAGTTAGCAGCAATGCAAGAGAGGTATAGAAAAGGTTCACTTTCAATCGCAGTCCCCGTTTTGCGTTGTTTCATTGCGGTAAGAAGAGCCCTTGGTTTTGGCTTGCCTGCTTTGGTTTTAGCTTGGTGCTAATGTGCTGCTTTCGATAACGCTGCTGAGTGTGTTCTCGCAAAGTGCCTCCTGATGCTTCAGTGATCATTACATGTGGAAAAAAAGTATTGCCCTATACGGCATGTTGTGCCTATATCTCGGCATCTCTTCATGTGCTCAGCAGTGCCAATTATCGTGCTTTACCTAGAAAGTGGCGTTTTGTGCTTGTGGTGAAGTGCTAGGACATGCACGGTTAGCGGGTTAATGTGCGCTGCAGGTGCAAATTGTTGAGCAATAACAGCTAGGAAGGAAAGCAATATATTACACGTTAATGCATTGTAGACGGTAGGGGCCCTGCAACACCTCTGTAATAGGGTCAGAAAACGCTGGTTATCTGTAGTTCAAGCTCCTGTGAACTGAAAGTTAGCCGAGGCAGTATAAGAAAAGAATATGGTCAGGGCGACAACGAGCACTGATGTTGCTTCGCCCCTTTATTCTCTCCCCCATGTAAATTTCAGCGTGCGACAGTTTTCTGTAACTCTGCTAACACTTGATGGCATCAAAATATATATATATATATATTTGCGTCAGTTGATTCGTGAGGCAACAAACTCTGATAGAGAGTAATGTGATATGATAATTACACGAAGCATTTCAGGGCCTCTTTAAGGCATGCACCTGTTTTTTACAAGTCTTTTACCATACACCTAGAATCATTTCTCTTGGCTACCAAATAAAAATGACAGCCAGAAAATCTGCTGATTGTGCATGTTCGTTAGCAACTCACTTCAATGTTTGTGTTAACTGGCGTTCATATGGTCACTGTGGTTGTGCACACCAAAGAAACATGTTTCACATGCTGCCAACACTGTGACATGCAATGGGTCAATACATGGAAAATAAAAAGACTACATAATTTAGAAACACTGCGTGGTACCGTCTGCTTATTTAGCTTCTTTTTTTTTTTCTTTAACACATTACCAAGTGGGCTGGCTGTGCTGGCCTTCCTGCTGCTGCGTTTTTTTTTCCTCTCTGCTTTACAAAAAAACACAGAAGGCACTCGCGCCTTCCCATCCAGTGTGAGGATTGTTGCACCACAGAGGCCCCCCCCGGCGACCGCGGAAACATGTCGGCACACGTGTCACGTGGACGTTACGTCGAGCTCTACACTAGAGAGAAGCCAGCCATCCGCTCGCGGTCCCCAGTGTAGCAAATCCGGCTTCAGTTCCCAGACACTTGTCCACAGACCACCGCTCTTTCCCTCTCGATCCAAGACTGAAGAACAAGGCAGGGAGTTGCCGAGCCGAGAGACGGCCATATCTTTCCCACCGTGACACGTGCGAGAAGAGGTTGGAAAAGGGGTGCACGCGTGCGACACCAGTGATGCAAAAAAAAGTTTCACTGAGCTCCCCTTTTCCCCTCCGGGCACATGAATGACAGCCCACCTCACCCCACCCATGAAACGATTCATCACCACTCTTAGAAAAAAAAAACTTGCTTTTTGCCACCACAACAGAACAGAGAACAACAGAAACAACTGGATACGAAGAAAACACGGCACAGAAAGAACGAGAGGGGGCTCGGAAGGTTGCTGCCATGCGAGATGATGCTTTCACCACCAACCAATAACCAACCACTACTACCACCACCAACCACACGACCCGAGCCGCAATCGACCACCACCACCATTCCTTGCACCCTGCCTGGCTTGCCGAGGGGCAGAGTGGCTCTAACCGGATGTGCACGTCTGTGTGTGTCCCCCCCTCCCCCCATCCAGGAGGCTGGAGCCCCCTGGTGGTGTCTTCTTGCCTCCCTCTGTGGTGGTGCGGTGGGGCGCTGCAGCCGACGAGCCGCTGGTGGTGAACGATCTCAAGTCTCTAGCCTCTCTCTCTCTCACCTCTGACCAAATCTCTGCTGGCGGCGGACTGTGACGTCTTCGCAGCGGCGACGCCCTGACGCGAAGCCTAATTCTACCGGAGCAGGCCTCGGATTGGTTTGTTGTTTGGCACTGGCATTCACGTCGTGCCGGTGTATGGGGGTCTGGATACCCGCTTGGAAAGGTCTCCGGGGTGATTCTGCCGTCAACTTCTTTGCATGGTAAAAAGATTGCACTATTTTGTAGTAAAACTGTTTTTCTTTTGATATGGCACATTGAAATGTTAAAAAGTGTGTGCAGTGCTGGTGCAGGGACGGGTTCACTCACACTGACGAATTGCTCCGTTTGCATGGCCAATGTTTTTCGATGCTGTAGTTGCTATTTGACAAGTCGGAAGCAGTCACTTTTGTTGGAAAAGTGACTGTTAGTTCACTGCCAAGTTCTTGAAGTGCACAAAAGCCGAGTAGGGGGCAACTGATTCAATCTTCCAACACAAGAGAAGCATTGTGATTGGTCACTTTGCGGGGTGAGTGCGCAAAAACATTCGCAACAGACCTAGTCGTCGGTGTGAGTGAGGCCCAAACGAATCATGCGGTCTATCTGTACAGTGTTAAAGTGACACCAAGCATGTCCCGATCCTGTGAGCATGGGTGAATGTGCTAGAGTGGCAGAAAGACGCGTTTGTTTTTGTCGGTGGTGGGCATAGGTGGATGGAAGCAATGGCAAGTTGTCCCCATTACACCTGGTGATGTCTGAAATCGGGAGTGCACAGTGTTCCCCTCCGACACAGACTGCGCACGTTGGAATTTCAATACCGGCACTGCCCAAGCGTGCAGTAGTGAACGTGGAAAGGTGTTGGCACATTGTACACTGAGCTAAAACCAAAGCACATGGGTAGAACCACAGTGTGGTCTCAGTTTTTATTTCGGGCTTGGCTGTTTTATCCCGAACACACCACTCTGCCTTTTGTACTGTTTATGCGCATGCATTACTCATGACAACATTTTTTTTCACCCACATTGCACAGTTACGCAACTGCATTTTCTAGAGGGCCTATTAGTTGCAACATGTTTGAGCAGTAATTTGAACAATGTGTATCTTTTGTACAATAATCGTGAATGTTCTGAAATCATACAGTTGACCCTCAATAAACTGAAATCTTAAATGTAGCTGCCTGTAACATGATTGATCTCGTATTTGTATTTTTGCAGAGTTATTTGTCTCTCAGTAAGAGATGTCAGTAAACACGCTCGTACTTTTTTACCCCCCCACCAAACAACCTTGCCAGTTCGTACAGTAGACCATGGTGATCATATTTGCCGGATATCGCAGCACTTCGCAATCTAATTCCCAATTCTTTCACCAGTGAAAAGATCCATGATCTGTTCTAACCAACCTTGCAGAACTTTCGTTGGAAATTCATGCCACCAGTCTCATTTCAACAGCCTTGAGTATTATGATCGCTTCACGCCGCTTAACTGAAACATTGGTGCACTTTTGACTGCTACCAATTGCAAGTCGCAAATTGTAATCGTATGCCTGGCCCGTTTCTTTCCAGGGAAGAGTGGAGGTGAGCGTCCAGCCCTTCTCGGAGAGCCTCGTGGCTTTGGAAACTACAGTAAGTGTGCGAAGTTTCGACTAGCACCCTGCCTCCAAGTCGGGCTATTTGACTACACTCTAACCTCACTAACAAAGTTGCATCACGCATGAAAATAAGTTTGTTATATCTGAAACTTCATTATAGAAGCATATTTCTATCATATCTATTGCAAAACCATTATTCAAATACCTTGCTATAACCGATATTTTGTTTGAGTATATATAGATTGGAAACCTTATCAAAAACAAGTGTAACATTGCACAACAGCTTTACATATTCACGTTTAATGAATCACTTCGGGGCAAGGGGGCTGATCACATTGTGTTCTTCACAGCTCTGCTAATGCCATGAGCACTAGTGTCTTAGCGTCCTAAGCGCCCTACAGTTAGTGCGTATTTCAAAATCTGGTGAATGAAGAAAGTTTCTAGGTACTCTACCTTATAGCTCTTTGTAGCTGTTGCGCATTTTATGTCTTGCTTTAGGAACTTCTCCTTTAGTTTTGCTTTGTGCTGATGCAGTTTGATGTGTGTTGATAACGCTTAGAGAAATCGAATCCAACTTTGTAATGAAGCCACCCGGATTTTCCCTTGTGATGATCATGCAGTCAATCTTCAACGTGAGATTTCTAGGTTTTCATACTTGCATCTGGTTCGCTCCAATAGTCTGGTTGTATTTTGCTCCTGAAGAATCACTTGCATCTACAGACATATATACAAATACTGGAGATAGGAAGTAACGAATGATTATTCTATACTCTTTGTAATAATGATTGTTGATGCCATTACAAAATATGCCATTATGGAGAAGAACTCATGGAAATCGGTGTTCTCACTTTTTTGTTTGGTAAACTGTTTCTGGTTAACTGTTTCGGTGCAGAGGACAGCATTGAGGCAGAGTATGACCACTGTCCTGAAGGTATGCCTATAATTTTTTTGGTTATTTCTGTTTTGTTTGGCAAAGGCCACATCTTTTGTCCCACTCTGGCGTTCTTGTTCGTTTTTTCCATTGCAGTGTGTGCTTCTTGGGTTGTAGTAAAGCAGTGCTTCACTCTCGCATCAAAATTAGTTTAAATTTGAAAACTTGATAACACGTCGTACGATATCGTCTTAGTGTGCAGATTTCTTTTTTGAACTTGGTTGCTGAGCACAGGCCGTTGTTTTTTCCCTGCATGCAACTCAGGAGATGGCAGGGGCCCTGCCGCCGGTCCCGGCTATGGCCCCGACCGTGGCGACTATGACTACGGTCCCAGGGGAGGACAGTACGCCAGTCCTGGCGGTGGCTACAACGACGGCTATGGTGGACCCCCCAATGGGCCCCCCCAGGATCGCTACGGTGGTCCGCCGCACGATGGGTGAGTTTGCCTTCTTGCGAGAGAGTTGGTTGGAATCCATAGTTGTAAGTATGTGATTTGTGATGTTCAGATGAAAGGAGGTCTTTCATTCAAACATTGTGAAGTGCGCACATCTACTAGTGGGCATTGTCTTTTTTTGGGCACTTTGTGTGGCATGGCCTTTTTGTGAAAGTTTTTAAATATGAGCCAACACGTTTGACTCGGGGACCACATTTTGGCGTGTTGAAGACTGTGCTTGCTGGTATTGTTGTGTAGCTGGCCTCAAAAGATCATGAGACATGGTTGTCGCTGCTAGTCAGAATATCACTTTTGCTAGTGCGTAAATTGTAATCTTTTGTGTAACACAAGAATTACCACAGGCCAGAAAAAAAAATTATTTGGAGGCTATGGTACTCAAATGTAAATATAGCTCTGTTGAAAATTTTGCACCTGGAATGAGTTTACATTACATGATGCTCTTGTTTGAAGGAAGCAGGAAAATGTGTTCCATTTAACGAGAGTTCCACTTACTAAGATGTCAGTGGAGACGCATAATTCAATGAAACCAATCAATTCAATGAACAGGCTGTTGTTCCATTTTAGAGACTTCCATTTGCATAGATGGTACTGTATTGCGAGTGATGTTTCACTGCGAACAAGCTCGTTCAATAACAAGTTTTCATTATAAGCAGTCGCGCTGTAGTGCATAGCTGTGGTTTTGCATCTGACTGCTAGCTGTTGGCTATAACCGATTCTCGTATTTTCCAGGCGTGACGGCCCCAACTATGGCATGGGTGGAGCCAACGCATCCCCGCAGGCTGCCGGACCTCACCAGGGCTCTGTGCTGATGGTGTATGGGCTCAACTCTGAGAAGATGAACGCTGAGAAGCTCTTCAACTTGCTGTGCCTCTATGGGAACGTTGTCAGAGTGAGTGTTCTTCTTCGTCATGCCATGCAGTGCAAACCAACTAACCATTGGAGATTGCTTTTACAGTCCAAGGCCAACCTGTGCCACGATAGTACACTGAAACCTCGATATCATCATCATCAGCCTGACTACGTCCACTGCAGGACAAAGGCCTCTCCCATGTTCCGCCAGTTAGCCCGGTCCTGTGCTTGCTGCTGCCAATTTATACCCGCAAACTTCTTAATCTCATCTGCCCACCTAACCTTCTGTCTCCCACTAACCCGCTTGCTTTCTCTGGAAATCCAGTTAGTTACCCTTAATGACCAGCGGTTATCCTGTCTACGTGCTACATGCGCGGCCCATATCCATTTTCTCTTCTTGATTTCAACTATGATATCTTTAACCCCTGTTTGTTCCCTAATCCACTCTGCTCTCTTCTTGTCTCTTAAGTGTACACCTACCATTTTTCTTTCCGTTGCTCGCTGCGCCCCTCATGATGTAGGAACCCTTATATAACAAAATATTGGTTATAGTAACAAAGTAAATGAAAAATAGCTGTCATACAGTGCTACTTGGTTTGAGTGTAGTAGCCGTTATCAGCTGAAAGCTGTTGGCTAATCTGGCACGTCACATAATCTCGCTCTGATCTATTAGGTGTAAAAGCATGCAATACGAAGTCGTGGTTTCGCATCACAAGACGCCTGCTGAACCACCGTTGGCTTAGCCGGTGGTTCACAGGATTTTTTTTTTTTTTTTTTGCTTTGATAAATCGGGCACGTGCATTTCATATCTAACTTCACAATCACATATAACGTGATCTTGATGGTTAATCATTGGCATCCTACACTTTCCTAATCGCACGTGGTCTCGCCATTCAATCATCTGACTTGCCTTTATAGAAGCTGCTGTGTGGAAGGTTTAGCGTTGCAATTCGTGAAGTTCGTGCAATGCAGCGACGAAGGATTGCTGTCACTACCGAGGGCAACAAGTTCTTCTGCGATAAATTCTGCAAGGGATCATCTCGCGTAGACAGCATGGCTTAGACAATGTCAGTGGCAGAGTAGCTGGGCTGTAGATTCTTTTTTGTTTGTTTGTTTTGTTTCTCTGTTCAATTTGTGTAAAACAGCAGCTGCAGGTGTCTTGTAAAATGTGCAGGGAAGTGGGCGTGCTGACGACTTCGTATTGTGCTTTCTTTTGCAGATAAAGTTTCTGAAGAGCAAGGACGGCTGCGCCATGGTCCAAATGGGCGACCCCTTGGCCGTGGAGCGGGCTGTCGGACACCTGAACAATGCACAGTTCTTTGACACCAAGATGCAGCTGGGCTACTCCAAGCAGGCTTTCCTCAACGACGTGCAGCTGCCCTTCGAGCTTCCCGATGGCACGCCGTCCTTCAAGGACTTCATGGGCAACCGCAACAATCGCTTTACCAACCCGGAGGCGGCTTCAAAGAACCGCATTCAGCCGCCCTCGCGCGTCCTCCACTTCTTCAACACGCCTTTCGGCATCACCGATGATGACCTCAAGAAGGTATACATCAAGGTGTAGTACCCTACTTACTCGCATAATGAACCCACTTTTTTTCCAGATTAGGTGGCGTGCATTTGGAGGAATGTGTTCATTTTGTGCCAAAAAAACTTGTAGATTTGTTCAGATAATATGCGCGCATAGGTTTCATGCAGACCCAAACGCCATTCTCTCCTTTAAAATTTTTCTTCTTGATCCTCGATTGGTTTTATAAAACCTGCGGAATTTCTGTACATTAGTGTGCTGCTCTTGCATATTTAAATTCAGTTTTTCTTGTGTGTGTGGTTTATAAAACAGAATATATTACATGTGTATTGTGGGAGCATTTTTTTTTTTCTAAACTGGATGGGAATCGGCACATCTCAATCTGGAATCGGAACTGCTTACAGCACAAAAAAATGGATGTTCCAAGCCCCTTTGAGCAAAAGTAATAGCGAGTCAATGGCACGCTGGGATTTAACTACTTGTTGTTCACCACAACTTCAACTAAAAGTTCTCAATTTCTATGTCTCTTTAACTGCTATGCTAGTCTCGGGGACTAATTTCCTGGTGTCCTCCTATTGAGTACACTAGCGGCATGGTTCACTGCAATAGGCTTGTCTATGCCAGTGGCTATGCACAGGGCAGTATCATATGGTAACATGATGCGAGCTGCACTGTTTCTTTTGGGAAAAAAAATTCGAAAATAAATGAGGGAGTGTTGATTACATGAGTGGGTTCATTATGTGAGTAAATATATGCAGCATAGTGTGTGTTTACCTTTTAAAAAATAGTAAAGGAATCGCAAACGGTTTCACTTGTGCCCAACTGCTATCACGCATGCTTACAGTGAGTCTGAAATTTGGCTGCTCTGAATTTCTCCCATAACACGTATTTGGCTCTAGTCGTGTGTAAGCTTCACTATTAGCCATCGTGATATAGAGGAGCAAAATTAAACGGTGTGCAATTATTTTCAATGTCAGCTAAAATGTTTGCTGTTCACTATCTTATGTAATTTCAAAACATTGTTTGCAAGTTTGCTTTTGTTTCGCACCTTGTATGCAGTAATCTCTTAATGTTAATGTAAAAAAAACTGCATAGGTAAATGTGCAGTAAAATTTCAGTAATACCACTCTTGCAGGGTCTCGAAGTATTCGTACTACTGAAAAACGTGGAAATCCAGCATGCCCAATTATTGTATAGTACTAGTCTTCTGCCTAATGCAAAAACAAGGCATGTATTTTTTCCCCCCTCAAGTTCATTGCAGCGTCACAGACAACCCTCAATGATTTCCAGTAGTTTATAATACTTGTCTGTGTAATTTTACGGCACATGCAAACTTGTAATTAAGGAGCAATATGGACCATTCATGAAAAGCTAGTATACTCCCTTTCCAATCTTAGTACATTTTTCTGCAATCTACCAGAGTACTGCAGCAAAAGTTGAACATTCGGCTTGCAATGTACCAAGGCCAGCGAAGATTAGAGCAGCTTTCTTTTTTTTAATATTTGCTTGTTGTGATGAGGATCTGGAGGATGTATTGTGCTCATGAAAACAGAAAGGTTCCTTAAAGGGTCCCTGGAACTTTTTTTTTTTTTTCACATTTCGTTTTTGATTAGACTACTGCTGGAGCAAATCATTGGCACGAGTTCAATCTAAACACCCATTAATAACGGAGCTACGAGTACTAAAACAGTACCCCCCTCTGCTTCGCCTTTCTCCCTTAACAGCCCTCAACTCTTCCTTCGAGCGCTCGGGGCTGAGATCAGCCTTCACGGCGGCTATGTTACGATGTGACGTGAGACTGCATGAGCACAAGTCCTGCCGCCGATCCGATAGCGGCAGTCTGTGCTGCGCGTTCAACTCTCGGCCAATCAAATCGGCTGGCAACGATGATGTCGGTGGGGCAGAGCGTGTCACTTGGTGTATGGGCGGTTGAAAACGCCTTTGGCAGAGTCGCAGTGATCTGGAGCAATTCGCAATTTTAAGGCTTTGTAATAAATTACGCAGTTTACGCAGAGAGCTCAAGGTGGTCTCTAAATTACCCTTGGGGCTCGGTCTACTGACGCAAAGTGTAAACAATTGTGAAAACCGTTTCAGGGTACCTTTAACATGCGAGACAATGCTTAAACTTTGGTAAGTAACATTGAGTAACTTAGCAAGCCTGCGTTTCCCACCAGTTTTGCATGTTTGTTAAGGTTACGGGGCTTATAGCTCCATCCTTGGTCTGTCCACTTCGACTCTGGGTACACAATTTTTCATGGTATGTCCAAGTGTGGGATGTAAATTGCTTTCACTGGGAAAAGCAACACACATCAGTGCTTGCATTAAAAAAACGTTTTAAAAAAGATGTGAAGCCGGTGTCATTTTTTTTACCGACTAATTAGGGCCTTTGGAGATACATGTGCTATGTAGATCATTAAGGGCATAATTATGTGCCAATGTCTGTTGCACTGTGGCTGGGTGTTGAATGCGAACTTCCCTGAATCGGTGTAGTTGGAGCATGTGATTTTTGGTTCTGCCGGAATTTTTTTCTGTTTAACTTGTATAAAGAAGAGGGAAGTAAATTGTCTGAAATGTATATGTCAGTTCATGTTTGATTTGATCAACAATTCTTTTTATTCATTGAAATGTTTAGTGAGAGTTGATTTTCTTTTTAGCTGTTCGAGGACCTGGGCTGCCCAGTGCCAACAACAATCAAGATGTTCACATCAAAGAGTAAGTCTCGCTTCTGATCCTTGTCCAAATTTATTCTACAGAGCGTGGTTCAAGATCATGTTCACTCACATTCACTTTTTTGGTGTGAGAAAATGCACTATTGGAATTTCCTGACTCGTTGCTTTCCTTGTCTTGCAGCGGAACGCAGCAGCTCGGGTCTGATGGAGTTTGAGACAGTATCCGAAGCCATCGAAGCATTAATCATGTCCAACCACACTCCAATCAACAACCCCAGTAAGTACTGACAGTCGTTACGTGTCGCTTCACTGAAACTGAAAGAACAGCGGTACTGTCGTAAAGGGAATATGTGCACACTCAGGAGTGCGTAAGCTTGTTTCTAGGTACTGTAGGCTCGCTGTAAACAACTCTTGAAACGTCAGCCTTCGGTCAGTCTTACACGAAATTGCTGCTTAAATGGAACAGTCCGCAGATGTGCGACTGGCGTTCGAGGAAACTGCAAATTTTTTAGTGCTGCTTGAGACATCTTCTGCCATTTCTCTCTTTGCCCTACCCCTACAACGGGATGTCGTATCTTTAGTCAGGCTTGTCGAGCAACAGCTTTAAGGTGCTTGCGCATCTATCTCATTGCAGACGGCAAGTTCCCTTACATTCTCAAGCTGTGCTTCTCGTCATCGGGGCCGAGGTACTGAAGAGCCGGTCGGCCGCAGCAGCTTCAAAGAGCCCCCCTATCTACTGTTCTCGTGGCTGGGGCTCAGACATCGTCACAATTGCTTCTTCTTCAACACGAGAGACAACACAGGGGGAAGGGCAGACACTTTAAACAAGATGACCTAACTCAAAATACAGTACAGAAGACTTGCAAAAACAAATAAAAAAGACACAACACATGCTTCAGGAACTCCATCACAACTACTATCACTACAAAAATAAAAACGCAGCCAGCAAAGACAAGACACAATGTGCAAATTACAACTTTCACACTTTATTGTTCTTCGTGTGTATAGAACGTGACAAAAACAAAGCATACAGACGAGTAATGAAGCAAAGTGAAACTAGGAAAACTCAGTGCTGATGCAAGAATCGTGTGTGCAGTTTTGGTTGGTTTCTGTCGTTCTCAAATGGAGTTTGCAGTGGTACTCTTGCAAGCTGGCAAAAAGAAAGTATATGACGTGTATTAGTCAAGACTAGAAATCAATATCTTTCTTATCACATTCAAAGTCTATTTCTAAAACAAAACAAACCTCCTTTTTAGAAAAGGCTAGCGACAGCCCAACTGAGAGTCGATAAGACGATGTTGGGCACAGTTGAGCATTTGCACTGCATTGCATATGCTGTACAGCACGACGTACAGCATAGCGCAGGGCCTACCTATGCTGTCATGTGCCAGCATGTGGGAATTACACGTCGCTATCCTCGGCCTCTTGCAAGTAGTTGCTCTTTGCTTGCAAGATCCTCTGGAATCTCTGTTACAGAACAAGCTTTTTTTTAACCAAACTGTGAACTATATGGGCAAGAGACATACACCTTGTTTTGTATATCCGATCATGTGGTATGCTTGCTTTGAGTAGCAGGGCTGGAACGTCCTGGGCCTACAAAAAATCGTGTGTACATGTGCCTATGTTGTATGACTCCATATGTTTTTCCCACCGTGGGTCTCTTGAGGCGAGATGTGTATTGTTGATGAAATGCTTAATTTTAGACTAACATCTCATGCTCAACATTTCAAAGAGGCACTGGTTGTGTCGGTCCCTTGACAAGTTTTGAAATCTGCATAATCTTTCTTCGTCTGGTAATTTTATCAATCTGTTTTCGTGAACGAATTTGTCAAGTAGCATCGGTAGACAGCGAAACCAGCCCAATCGTCGGTTTCTTTTTTGACTTCGAGACATTGTTAAAAGACTTGTTTTGTCTTTTTGACCCAATGCCGTGACTGGCTAGTAAAATGGAGATATTGCTGGAACTAAATATGCATTGAGTTGGCAAGTGATGTGCGTTGCTGTTGGTGTGACTGGAGTGCAGTGAGCGTTTTTTTTTTTTTTTTACCCTTTCACAATGAATAGACAGCGCATGCGCACTTGTTGCTTTAGAGTAGCAAAACACTTCAGAACCGCTCAAGCTTGTTACAAAGGAAGTATGCGTGTATAAATATAGAAGGCCAGCAGCATGAAACTCTCTGAATGTTTCATTCCAACACATCTGGTAAGGGTACAACCAAAGCGGCAGGCATGCTTATTGTCGAGTTCCAAGATTGGGTTTTGTAGGCTGTCCATTTTCACTTCGTTGTTCTGCTCAAATTACTTTCGCCGATTGATGATGCCCAATGGGGGTGCTATTTTCTCACTCTGAGGGATGGGCATTGGCAGGCTCTCTTATCAAGCTATTGTGGTATTCACTAACGAGCTGCATCACATTAAAGAAATTGTGCACTATCTCTTAATTGAGCACTATCTCTTACTGACACATATTCTAAAAAAACGTTCTCAATAAAAAGCACACAAAATTTTTATGTTGCTGTACATCATACAAGGTCCTTCTTTGGTCATATTCATCAGAGGTCTATTACCATCTTGCATCAAAATCGATATACCTTGGCGATTGCTTTAGACAGTACAACCACTGAAAGGTGAGCATGTGTGTGCTTGAAACTAGAACGCTATGAAGCCACAGCTTTAGTTTGCTAAGAAAGAGCCGCCTCTACTTGAGTCCCTGAGCCCAATGGCAAACCCTGCTAAGGGCAGTTTAACCAGAGAAGCAATTAGCATCTGAGCACATACTTTTTCTTTCGTTTCTTTGAAGTACATTGCATCACAGTGGTCATTTACTGGCCTTCTCATTCTTTTTTTGCTCTGCTGGTGTCCTCTTCCTCCCAGTGTGTTCTCGTTGATTGTGGCATTCAAGTCTTTTTCGATAAAAAGTGGCACTTCTTGTGTACTCCACCTCTTTCCCTCATGTTTTATCCCCTCGTGTGTCCCATGGCTTCCAAAGAGAGTAGTAACGTCACTTAGTGCGTACTGCACCACCTTCATTTTTTCCTGTCCTACGGGTGTGTGTATGGGAACATTGAAAATCATTTTCTCCTCTTTCTATTTTTCATTTTGTATCCATTTGTGTACATGTGTTTGCATCTGTCCCTCACTTTTCTCGTTTTTTTTTTCTCTAGTTACATAAGTGGCCTTCTCTCGTTCAAAGTAAGAAAAAGTGTTTATTTCTTTTTTTAGTTTAAGGGTCGCAGGATATCTTTTTGTTGTCATCGAAGAACAAGCAGTTTTATTTCTCGCTCTGTTAATTGTGCATGTGCATCAGTGTCACTACGCTTAATGTATCTGGTGGTCTTTACTGAATAAAAAGAAATGTGACGATTAATGGTGCCTCTTTGTCTGCCTTGTGTGTGTGTACTGAATGCAATTGGAAGAGAAAATAGGACAGTGCAGCATAGCCTACCTGTGTAATTAAAATGAAATATTTTGCTGTATTGAGCAATGTCATGTAATGCAAGGGGAAAAAATTGACATCTTAAAGGAAACTGATGAGATGCAAAGCAGCACCTCTGCACACGGACACGATTGGCGTTTTTCACTTGTGCCTCATAGGTGTCGGTCTTCCAATGCCAACGCTAGCCTTTGGCTTCCCTGGCTCGCATCTCGTCGGTGTTGCAGGCGCGACGTCGCCATTCGCGAAGGTGATCGGCTCTGCTAATTCTCGCAACGCCGACTACGGCCGGGTTAGGCCAAATCGCATTGACGCATGTTTCGACGGGCGAAGGAGCTTCGCTTTCCGGTGTCTTCTCGCAGATAAACGAGCCGAAAGTGTTCACTCGATGTGTGCACGAACATTGCGTGCAGTGAAAGGGTGAAGCGAGAGGTGACACGCGCCGAGCGTGCAGCAGGCGAGGGGGAGTGACCTCACCTCGCTGGGACGAAAGGCTTGACCTACTTGGCACCGCCCCAACACCTGTGGCGAGGAGAGCGCGTTGGCGCAGAGGCACGGACGGACAGCGTTACACAGGCTAGTCACTGCTCATCTAATAAATGAACTGCGTTGGCATGTTAACACAGGCGTAAACCCAGATATATGTAAATTATTGTCTACCTTACATCTTGACGACTCCTTAGAAATTCCTTGCAATAGTTGTGAGACCTCAGAATGAGCCACACTGTCGCGCTGCTAAACACGTGTTCTTTTATTTACTGTTTAATCAGCGAGCTAAGCAGCCGAATCTTATACATCACTAGTGGCATGCCGAAGAACAATCGAGTGCCAATACAATATATACCGAGACACAACATGGTACCGTGAAGGCGGCGCCGCCTACAGTTGACGCGCCAGGATGGCTCTATGGGGAAACGACCCGCGGCGTTTCCCGCAGGGAGCAAGCACAGGAGACTTTTTGGGGCGCACGCTCCCAAACCTCAGAGAAATGTTTGTGCGCTTGTGTAGCATATCCCGTAGCAAAAGGGACAGTTTGGGATTGTTAGCTTGTGTTCGTATTGGAGCAGCGCAGGGACGAATTGCGAAGGAAGACGAAACAACACGAGTGCTGGCTCACAACAGGTTGCTTTATTCAAGCGAAACAGATGGAAAGGAAAAAACAAAACATGCGCACGTGACATGACCACACATGTAGCATCATTACGTCATCAATACGTCAGCTCGCATTCAAGAGTTTTGCCGCACGACCACCGTTTACAGGCTCATTGAGAGCGGAAGCCTTTGCTATCTACGAAAAATCGTGACGCGTGTATTAGCGCACCCTCGATCGGATTACTCGATTGCGTGTTCGCGTATTTGGAGAAGATGTAATGATGGTACAAGTGTAGCCTATGTCAGGCACATAGGTTGCGCGCGCATGTTTTGTTCTTTCCTTTTTTTGTGGGGGGCTTGTCCTAAAATTCACCCTATGAATATGAGAAATGCCGTAATGGATTGTTCTGGGCAGCTCGGCGCTACGCATCACTTTTAGTGCAACCCAGCAGATGACCCTCTCGTTCTGTGTGCTTAGGCGAAGTGGTACACATGCTGTGCAAGTAAAACACATGATTCAGTGTGTTAATAAAAAAACACCTCTCCAGGTGATGTCAGTGCTTTAGAAGTTTTTTTGTTGTTGTTTTTGCTAACCGTGACTGTGGCGCTGACAAGCTACGAAATCCATGAACTGTAAGGAAACTTTATATCGCGCTAAATTAATCTGCAATGCTTTTATGCCGCTCGGGAGGGGGAGGGGGGGTACTGTCAGCTTGGCTATATAGCAAATCAGTCGATACAGAAAACAGTTTTTATTGTATGATACGTTACTGCAGATAAAATATCGCTATCTTAAAGATCTCGGGGGATGGTGATGACTGTAGCAGTGTGCTAAAAGTTCATTTCGGGATCGCTGCTTCGGCCGACATCGTCGGTCGATCGGCATGAAGCGCAGCACTTACTGAGCTCATTCAGATATTTTTTTCTCGCCTTCTGCGCCCTATAGGATGCCTTTCTTAGTCGGAGCCAGATGCTTATTTAAACGCTGATCTTGATCAAGTGGCATGGCGGCACATAGACAATAGTCAAACATATACGGCGCTGAATAATCTGAACCCTGCGCTTTTAACGCACTTCTTCCTTTGAGTGCCGTCCTGACGCACACTTTGACCAAGATAAACGCAAATTCACTCATGCAGCGCTTCGTGTAAACTTACTCCTGAGTGAAGCTTTTGCCTTTTTTGTCATATATATGGGTGCAATGGCCGACGCTCATCTCGTATGGCAGGTAGATTTCATCCGCGCGTTCCCATAATATGTTTGCTAGGCGCGACAATTCATTTCTCAATATATTATTCGTAGCGAATTCATGCTTAAGTTTTATAGTGTGGAATACACACGTATCTGTGATAAAATGGTTTTCGCACACTCTGGCTTCAACGTTCCGTACTCAAAGGCTACCTGTCGCTGTGGCCCTCTTCACATCCGCGGCCCACCTCAATTTTCTATCTTCGTTTCATGGCAATCGATACATGCGTCTGCCTTTCACGCTCACGTTGGAGCAGCTAACGGCTGAACTACAGACCATTGTTTATCAGGGCGAAGATAAGCGGGCGACCGCGTGCGCGAATCCCGAATAATCTGAGGCTTGCGGCGAAGCGTTTCACTGTCGTCTACTCTTCTCGAACTGGAAGCCGGTAGCAGACGGTGCATCCCAAAATCCCTCGCTCTTTTACTGGTCACCTATTCGGGCTGCATGCATGCAAAAGCGCGCGAGCCTTGCAGCGCCACGCTGGCAGTGTGCACATGGTGAACTAGTGGCCGACTATTTAGCGACCGGATGGAGTAGGCCTGCTCTGTAGCTGTTCGCGCCCTCACTGTATACCACAATGCAACACCCTGTTCCACGAGTGGCGACACATGCACCAGCTGCCACGTGCTACAAGTGTCCTGTTTCAATCCGTGAGTACTGTACATCTTGGTACGAGGCATGGCCTCAGATATTGCGGCGCGCGCACGCAATCTCGGAGGCCATGGTACGTGACAATCTAGTTCCGTGACTCATTCAGTAGGTGGCGCTAGTGTGAATGACGTCATGAGGACGTAACTTGCACGTCACTGACACCATAAAAATTGTGAAACGTGAATTTCAATTCTCTCAGCTAGCCTCCAAACTTAACCGTTCAGTGCAGAAATCAACTATGATACTCCAACTATAAAACGCCGTGATTCGCACCAAATCAAATTACACATGCTGGACAACCGAAATGTTTCGTTCTGCTTTCGGAATGAAAGTACCTGAAACGGCGCACTAAGCCGCACTGCCTGCACATTAAGCGCACGATAGCACAATAAAAGCTTATCATTCATCATTGTCATTAATCCATTATCTATATTACTAATTTCGCATGTTTCTGCAAGGTTCATACGGAAACCTACAAAACTATTTCTGCAGCGGAATGTATTTCCGCCTGATTCATACAAAAAGTATGGGACGAATACATTGAAAACACGTGGTTTCAATATGAAAAAAGTATAGAATCATTGGAACCGTTTTGCAATCCAGACAACAGGCCGAGGGCTTCGATCCACATTTATTCAGGGTGGTAAGGCGTATGTGCTATTACCCTAGTGGCAAAGTCGCGAAGCCTTGTAGCGCATGCCACTCGATATCAGAGGCTTCTGTTATGGCGAGCATGGTTGTCTCTGATCACATCGCAAAGCTCTCCCCCTTCCCCACCTGCTCCCACCCCCGCTAACACTTTTCCTCATCGCAAGAACGGCCGAATGCAGCACAGGAAAATGGAAAAGGGGGATTACGCATGCATGTCCGCTGTCTCTGGTATTATAGATACCTGCCAACCTCGGGCTCCTTCCACAAGACTCGGCTAGCAACTGCCATAGAGGACAGCGTGAAAATACAGGAACTGTCAGAACGAAGTCGCCGAGTAGTCGCACAGTGCCGCGGAAGAGCAATGATTCGTAAGCCGCGTTTCTTGCCGTATGTATGCGCGCGCGTGCGAGTGTGTGTGCGCATGAGATATGGGCTGTCCGAATGTCAAATTATATGACAAACAGGGCTTAAAAAAGGCACCGAAGGAGAGGCACATGTAGCAGACGTGAAGTAGAAATGAAGCGGAAGATAACTGCGATATGTGAAACTACGAGAAAACACGTACAAAATCACCAAAAAAGCCTCGTGTAGACAGTGGAATTCTCTGCAGATAGGCAGCCATGTTTACCATTCGAGGCATGCCTCGCACGTCTTCTTTTCGTTCGGCGTGCATACATATTGTTTCATTGACAAATGGTGGTCTATTCTCGGAGGGAACACGAAGTGACTACAGAAAGAACTGGCGAAACATGGGCAGCCCACAGAGTACAAGCTGGAACCAGCATGCGGCCTGACATCTCATTTGCTTATACTGGACGATAAAAAAAATAGAAGAATAAAAATAAAAAGGCACGTGGCCGAGAAGTCGAGTGCCAGATATTTTTTGCGCAGAACATATTCTCTCTATCTCGCCCAAAAACTGACTATCTTCGTCCTATAAAAAAAGCAAGCGGCCTTTCAGGTTCAGAGAAAGACTCTCCCTCTAAGCAAACAGTATTTCTGTCTCTTCACAGTGCACGAAGTGCTCCGAAAGGTCCGCCGGTCCAGCTGCCAAAGCTGACGACGAGCGCACACCTTTCTGTTTGAGTGGTGGTGGTAGTGGTTAGATGATGAGAAAAGGCACCTAATTTCTGCAACCCGGTCGGGAGCACGGCGCAGTGCCTGTTTGAGTGCTCGGTAAACAACACACGCCTCGGGCAGGTCCCTACCTCACTCTTTCACTTTTTCGTTTTTGGTCACGTTCGAGACCCGCTGCCTAAGAAGGGCTTAGGACACTGTTTGGCGCGGGGTACAGTTTGATTCTTCTTCCGTGGGCAAACATTCGCGTGTTGAGAAATGAAGAAGCTGCGCTAAAACAAAGACGATGAAGAAGAAGTGGGCCGCCACGGCTGAATGGTGCGATGCAAAAGGCTAACCGCACACAGCGTTGATACGGAGGCAAAAGAGCCTCTGAATACTCAAGAGGGTTCAGGTAAAAAGGGAGGGCGCGGCTAGGGTCAGCCACGAATGACACACCGCCAGAGCAGGGAGGGAGAGAAGGAAGGTGACGTAAGCGCCTTTTCCCATTACGCCTTGCGAATGATACCCCTGTCACACGGGTACGCGCGAAGACTGCCCTGCACTGGGGGAAGGGGTGAGGGGATTAAAGGAGAAGAGAGAGAGAAGTGAAGGGCAACGTGTGTGTTTAGATGCGACCTTGTCCATTGCACGCTTATAAGCGGTCGCGTAGGCAGGTCGTGTTTAGAAAACTTAGCCGTGTTGTGTGACTGTGCGAAAAGCGGTAGGCTTGTCTCGTGTTAGTAAATCACTCTTTTACGGCGCCAAAAAAAAATGACATCCACCCACACAGGCGCTTGTTGCGTGAGAGAAGACGCATCGGGAGCGATAAAACGCGCGAAGAAAATATGCGGGTGGCGACGCCATCTGTAAGTTCCCGTACCAGTAGTCGTGACGTCGTAGATTTTGACGGCATTTCCTAGGGCGTATCATCATCATCACCCTGACTACGCCTACCGCAGGCCAAAGACTTTTCCTATGATCCGCCAATCAACCCGGTCTTGTGTTTTCTGCTGCCACGTTTTCCCTGCGAGCTTTGTAATTTCATCGGCCCACCTAGAGAGAATAAACTTTATTGAAGAATTAAAATTACGTGACTAATCCCGGGTGGAGCCCTCTTGTAGAGCCCCACTGGCCACAGCGGCTCGCCGGGCCTGGTCTAGGGTCACCAGTTGGCTCCCCAGTGCCAGCTCGGAAAGCCGTGCCTCCCAAGACCACGTTGTGAGTGTTTGTAGTGAGCGCACCAACCTAGATACTGCATTGGCTGGCCGCTCGGTACATTGGTAGGTTATGTGTGTAAGTGTGGCTGTGTGGTTACTACACCATGGGCATACCCCTGTTGTGTATATATGTGGAAAAATTGCGTGTAGTTTTGATATGTGGGGGTATGTGTTCGTTTGGAGGCGGCGCCAATCCCGGGCTTGTTGGCTGCTTAAGTTCGGATGTGGAGGGGCGTACGTGCGTCTTGTAAGGCGTTGGTTTTCCAATATTTGCCTGCTTGTTACACTTTGCTCTTCATGATGCCCTGTGAGGTGTCCTGAGGAGAGTCCTGCGTCTCGGCCAGTAAGTCCGCGAGCTACGCAGTTTGCCTCCTCGTTTCCCCCCAGGCCGTCATGCCCTGGGCACCAAGTGACGCCATGTGCCTCCATCAACATGGACCCCAAAATATCAGTGACGCACCTTGGAAGTGTGCCTCTAAGGTATAAGCGACATGCAGCTTGTGAGTCTGTCAAAATATACGCTGAGCGCCCCCTTCTTTCGGCTTCTCCGATTGCCAAGGCTATGGCTGCTGCCTCTGCGGTGGCACTTGATCTGGTGCGTAGGGACGCGCAGGCCACGACTTTGCTTTGGTTAGTCACTGCCAATGCATATGCTTGTTTTCTGGAGCCTTGTGGTGGCGCGGGATAAAGACTGACGTCGGTAAAGTAGGCGTCTGGATCGCTACTTCTCTGCAGGAGTTTTCGTGCTCGCGCTTGACGGCGCTTTTTGTTGTAGAGCGGGTGCATGTTTTTTGGAACTGGTTCCACGATTATTTGCGAGTATTTGCTTGGGTACAATGACTGTCTCATCGCCACAATATTGAGGGGTGAGAGGGTATCCCAGCCTCTGTAGCAGTGTTCTTCCCTGGAGCGTAGTGGTGAGTCGTTCTCGCTGTGCGATTAGCGTGGCGGCGGCCAATTCTTCATACGTATTATGCATGCCGAGTCCCATGAGTTTTTCTTTGCTTGTGCTGTTCGGAAGTCGCAATGCTGCTTTGTACGCAATTCTGATGAGTCTGTCAATCTGCTCTATTTCGGGCTTGCGTGTTGATTGAAAGGGAAGAGCGAACGTGACTCGGCTGAGAACGAAGGCCTGTACAAGGCGTACCGTGTCGGCCTCTGTCATCCCATCATTACTTCGCGCAATTCTAGCTATAAGGGATGCAATACTCTTTACGGTGTGTTTGAGTTTGCCTATTGCAGTCTTTACGCTGTTGTTTTCTTGCACGTGCATGCCTAATATTCGAGCTACTGGGGTCCTGTTGATGATCTGTCCGGCAATTTCTAGCTGCAGCGCTGGTGCACGGTTAGACCGAGTGCGTGGAGGTCTTATTTGCAAATATTCCGATTTGCTAGGTGCGCACGACATGCCTGCAGCAGTGAGGTAGCCTTGAATCATGTCTATAGCGGTTTGCAGTACATCTTGTCGTTCTCCATAGGAGCCCTTTGTTGCCCATAGCGTAATATCGTCCGCGTAAAAGGCACAGCCCAGGTTTGGTACAGTCTCCAGCTGGAGGACTAGTTTCCGGAGGCCGATATTGAATAAAAATGGAGACAAGATGGAGCCCTGAGGTGTGCCTTTCAGTGGGAGGTCGTATGGTGGTGATTTGGTACCAGCTATGCCAATCTGCGCCTTGCGATTTCCAAGAAAATCAGAGGCATTGTTGAATATGCGTTGTCCGCATCCAATGGCTGCAAGACCGTCTAGTATGCTAGAGTGCGCAATATTATCAAATGCTTTTTCGATGTCGAGTGCAACGAGTAGATTGTTGAGACTACCTGGCGCTGGGTTAAGCACTTTCTCTTTGAGCAGTAAGAAGATATCCTGGGTAGACACTCCTCGCCTAAATCCGTACATAGATGTTGGTAGAAGCCCCCGTTCTTCTGTGTATTGCTCAAGGCGAGTGAGTATAACTTTTTCGAAGAGCTTGCCAATGCATGACGTTAAAGAAATTGGTCGTAGCTGATCAAGGCTTCGCCGTTTGCCTGGTTTAGGTATGAGTACAACCTGTGCCAGTGTCCATTCTGCAGGTATCTTTCCACTCGGTGTCCAGACTTCCTGATTAAAGTGGTCTGTGATGGCTTGTAATGCTTCATCGCTGAGGTTCCGTACCATGGCATTTGTAATGCCATCCAATCCGGGCGCTGTATTTCTTTTGAAGCTTTGAGCCGCTGCATAAACCTCAGCAAAGGTTATTGGGGCGTCGAGCTCAGTGTTGGGTTCTCCATTGTATTCTTGACTGGGTGTTGGGCTAACGTTTCGCTTGCGTTCTCCTGTGTAGCGTTGTTTCAGCTCTTCTATTAACTGATCCGGATCACCTTGAAATTCCCCAGCTAGCCGTTGAAGGGTAGCGTTTGTTTCTGTTCTTGTTGCAGAGGGATCCAAAAGACTCCGTAGGATGTTCCACGTCTTTTTCGTGCTTAATGTGCCTTTTAAGGAATCGCAGAAGGTGCGCCAGTTGTTGTTGTAAAGTTCCTTTGAGTATGCGTTTACTTCCTCCGTGATTTTCGCTATACGGAGTCTGAGTTTCTTATTTAGCTTTTGTCGGCGCCACCGTTTCGTGAGGCCTCGACGAGCTTCCCAAAGATGTGTCAAGTGGTTGTCAATGGCAGGTGCGTCGGTAGTTGTTTGATATATCTTGGTGTTCTTGTCATAGAGACCCTTAATGTACGGTGTCCATTGGGCTATAGTTGTTGGCTTGGGCCCGTCTACTTCCTGTTGCTCTCTATATTTAGTCCAGTTAGTCAGTCTGGCTTTTCCGAGCGGGCGTCGCAGTCGAGCTGTTTCATATGTTATTTGCACAATATTGTGATCGCTGCCCAGATTGTCGTCCAGCACACTCCAGCGCATGGTCGCGGCATTGTTGGTTACGGTAAGGTCGGGAGTGGTGTCCCTGTTGACACTGTTTCCTATACGAGTCGGTATGCCCGGTGTCGTGAGGAGTGTGTAGTCGTAGCGCTGTATCGCTTCTAAAAGTCGCGTACCTTTGGGTCTGTCTGCGCTATAACCCCATGTGGTGTGCCAAGCGTTGAAGTCCCCAGTGATGATCAAGCGGTCGCGTGGTTGAAGCTTGTTGTTCAAATAGTGGAAGATATTGCTGAATTCTGCTTTTCTGTCTTGTGGGGGACTGTATATGTTACATATAACCTGCCTCGGGCGTCCTTTCTTCGCTGACCAGAGCGTTACGATAAGGTGTTGCGTCTCTTCGTTCGGTGCCGTTGTGCATGTAGCTGCCAATTCTTTCCGGACGAGTGTCGCAATCTTAGGTGTATTTGATTCCATGTACAGTTTGTAGCCAGAAACTGTTTTAGGCCTGGTTCCCACCTCTTGCAAGCAGATTACGTCAGGAGGAACCAGCGCCGCCTTTATGTATAGAGTGAGTGTAGCGTGCTTGTTGTGCAGGGAACGACAGTTCCAGAACTGTGCGGACTGACTAATCCAACGGATGGACATCCGTGTTCTATTAGTTGCGCCTCGGCCCACCTATATTTCACCCTCGTGCGTCTGCCTTCTCTGGGAGTCCAGTCAGTATACTCTTAATGACCTGCGCTCGTTCTGCCTACGCGCTACATGCCCGGCCCATGTCAATTTCCTCTTCTTGATTTCGACTATGATATCCTTAACCCCGGTTTCTTCCCTGACCCACTCTGCTCTCTTCTTGTCCCTTAAGGTTACACCTACCATTTTCCCTTCCATCGCCCGCTGCGTCGTCCTCAGTTTAACCTGAACCTTTTTTGTGAGCCTCCAGGTTTTTGTTTCGCAGGTAAGTACCGGCAAGATGCAGCTGCTATATACCTTTCACTTGAGGGTTAGTGGTAGATTACCATTCATGATTTGAGAATGCTTGCTGAATGTGATCCACCCCGTCCTTATTATTATTCTAGGTATTTCACTCTGATGCTACGGCTCCGCGGTTACTAGGTGTCCTAAGTAGAAATATTCCTTTACAACTTCCGGCGTCTCTCCACATATATATGCATCGCAAAGGGCTGTCCTCTGCCGAGACTGCTGCACATAACTTTAGTTTTATTGATATTAGTTTTCAGATGAAGCAGCTCTTAATCGACAAAATTGAAGTACGCAGTGTTCCAAGGGCGCCCGGGAATTGACCTACCAAGCTTCAGATAATTTCGTCGAGCCAATACAGCCAAAATAAGAAACAACAAAAAAGTGACATCAACTTCCAAAGCTTTAGCAAAAAAAAATTAAAGTGAAACTTCTCAAATTGATTGTCTGAGTGACTGGGAATCGTACGGTGGCGAAATTACCGACGCTTGAGACTTCAGATCATGATTTATTTCTAAGCTAACTTTTTGCCTATATATAGTGCTACTTTAAGGTGGCGGTTCCACAGTCGCTATCCTGCGAACAGTTCAGAACGCCACGATCCGGCAGCGATACGAACGAATGGGATACCTCAAAGCCTTCTGATGTGCAACCCGACACAGCAGAACGTATACACGCGAAGAGAATTCTTTTTTAGCAAATCCGGCACCGTAGTACAGGAGACGCTAGTGCAAATCCCCCAAAAAAAACCGAGGTTTAAGGACAACGATTTGCGGATGATACGAACGACTCACCACAGCGCTACAAAAACAGAGGCCAGCGCCAGAAAGCACCATCGCTGAGCACACAATCTGTAATCGGTCGCCACCAAGAGGGATTAGCGAAGCGGCGCGGACACATATCCGACAAGAAAAGCCGCTCGTCCTCGGATTAACGCGCTCCTTCTGTCTGCAGCTCTAACCCATAGCAAGAAGGCGGCAAAACAGCTTCGGGGCTACCAACGTGTTTTCCTTTCTCTCCACCGAGTGCATCAGCGCTATCTGCTGAGGCTCAGCGGACATAACGAGATCTAGCGTTCATCTTCCACGCTTGCTCCAATCTCCAGCTGGGACAGCAGACAGGTCTACTCATCAAAGAATTGGAAGGCTGCCCTGATAAAGCTATCGCCGTTATATAGGGTTGTTATAAACAAAGTTAATTCAGGAAAGGGTGTTCCGGATCCACTATAGCATGAAACCTGGGAAGGGGCGAAGCACGCAGTGTGTTTTGAGAGAGATTTCTTTGATGAGTCACTATTGGCGCCAAGCCCTGAACCGTGGGCGCGTATAGGGAAGGGCGTTTCCACTCTATTAACGTCGTGGGAAAACTGACTTGATTATAATGATGATGACCTCGTATGGAAGTATTTTCGTTTGTTAGTTTGTTTTCTTCAAACCTATGGAACGTGGCCACTGTTCTTCTTTTCCTTTTTCTTTTTCTTCTTCTTTTCCTTTTTCTTTTCTTCTTCTTTTCTTTTTTCTTTTCTTTTCCTTCTTTTCTTTTTTCTTTTTCTTTTCTTCTTCTTTTCCTTTTCTTTTTCTTTTTCTTCTTCTTCTTTTTCTTCTTCTTTTCTGTCTTCTTCTTCTTTTTCTTTTCTTCTTTTTTCTTTTCTTTTCTTTTCTTCTTTTTCTCTTTTCTTTTCTTCTTTTTTTCTTTTCTTTCCTTTTTCTTTTTCTTTTCTTTTTTTTTCTTTTTTTCTTTTCTTTTTCTTCTTTTTCTTTTTCTTGTTTTCTTGTTTTCTTCTTTTTCTTCTTCTTCTTCTTCTTCTTCTCTTCTTCTTCTTCCCTATACATGCCCACTTTCATTTCCCTATGTAGGGAAGAGTGTTTCCACTCCACTAATGCCGTCGGCTCTTTGTTGGACCAACTGTTGCCGTCTTCATTTTTAGTGGGTCATTGGCGTGTGGTGGCCAAGATTTAGCCATTGTGCACGTCACACCCGTTTTTTTATGATGGACCATGACCGCACGACACACTGTCATGACAGGAGATGCCGACAAGCCTAGTGTCCAACGTGCTTCCCACATAAAACGTGTGTACCCCTCGTTGCTTACGTTGCCACTAACAAGTACAACTTAGATTCCAACCAACCGTTAACCGATACAACTTTAATAGTTATCTATATTGTGCGTCTTTAACGCTTTGCAGCCGTTATTTCAAAACCGTGAACGGCTTGCTAGATGGCGGCGTGACGCAGGATTTTCGAGAAGCGTTTTCGGGAAAGAAAACGTAATGCCGAAAGCACAGTGCGGCAAAAAGGTGTGCATACGCCACAACATCGATGTAAACTATTCTTCTCAGGTGCAAGCTATTAAATTATTGTCATTCACAGAAACATTACGTGATGGATGGATGGATGGATGGATGGATGGATGGATGGATGGATGGATGGATGGATGGATGGATGGATGGATGTGAAACTTTATTGTGAAAAGTTGCATGATCACAAAAATGATGACAAAACACTCAAGCGGAACTTCAAGGAAAAAAAAACAAACCATAAAACTAATAAAGCAAAGGGGGGAGGGTGGGGGCTCTTTCGAGTGCCATTTGTAAAAAGACAGCCAAACTATAGTATCATTCATTATTTCATTAGATATTTACATTTTTCATGATATTATACTTATATTATAATAATCACTATAAATACATATATAATATAGCATTGAAAGACGAGTGACTGGCCTACTTTCCAAGCTAGCTCGAAATAATTGTCAGATAAAGAAAAAAAGGGCACCTTCCTTTCCTTTTTTAAAGACAAAAAAGACAAAAGTGAAAAAACGGTGACTTCAATGTTGTTTTTATTTATGATTGATTGATTGATTTGTGGGGTTTAACGTCCCAAAACCACTCTATGATTATGAGAGACGCCGTCGTGGAGGGCTCCGGAAATTTAGACCACCTGGGGTTCTTTTACGTGCCCCCAAATCTGAGCACACGGGCCTACGACATTTCCGCCTCCATCGGAAATGCAGCCGCCGCAGCCGGGATTCGAACCCGCGACCTGCGGGTCAGCAGCCGAGTGCCTTAGCCACTAGACCACCGCGGCGGGGCGTTTCTCGAAAGAACCCGCGGAGAGTTACATTGTGAAAACAAGAGGGTCCTGCAGAATAAAGAGGAGATGAGCGGATCATCATTGACTGTTCGAAAAGAGCTTGGTTGAGCTGGAAAAAAAAAATATTGTACATTGAAAAATAAAAGAAAAGTTCGCCGCTCGAAAAAAAAATCTTTTCTCGACATACGCGTAGCTTCGCCGCTTTACATACAATCACTGCAGAAAAGAAATGACCATGCACTAAAGCACCAAAGCGGCAGCAGTCATGAAGGCAAAATTTTCATATTGAATTTTCGGCGTCCACAAAGGGCCCTAATACAGTCTTAGAATATATATTCCATTGGTGAGAATAATGTACAGGAGGAATATGTGCGCGTAATAGGACAAAAAAGACAACAATACCATCAATAATAATAGTGATAATAATAATAATGACGGTGCATGTAAAATTCGGTCTTTCAACGTTTAAAACTGATCCGAGCAAATTTGAAGAAAGCAATTACATAAGGCGAGATACAATAATAGCAAGTGGAACAAAGATCCACCACTGACGTATCACAAGGTACAATCTCCTCCTCTGCTTTTCAATTTCTCGTCATCTCTATTCTACCACCTTTTCAACGAAGGCTTCCTTGGGGCCGCTATAAGCCCCTCTGGGTTGTTGTTAACATGCGTGACGCCCCAAAAAATGCAGGGCCAAAGCTGTGACGTCAGCTTTTGTACTTCCGTGCAGCGGTCCAAAAAGCCGAGGATCCTCCAGTCCGTTAAAAAGAGCTACAGAAATAGTGAATTTTCTTCTCTTCAACCTCTCCTCCTATCGAGAAGAACAAAACAACAAATTACTCTAACCACGGAGAAGCGCAAGATGGGAAATCCTATTTCGCGGTAGCCCGTGATCAGACGAATCGACAATGAATCGCTGGCGCAGAAAAGTGACGCCCTCGAGCCATAAATGGAAGTGTGTGTGAGAGAGAGATAGAGAAGATGACGCGACAGCTGCTGTTAGGGGCACTCCAGATGGGAAAGATGCTTTCTCCGTCCAGTGGCCGTTAACGGAATCGACGAGGTAATCGGCGCTGGCGTCTGTCTGCTTTAAGAGACAGCGACGGAAATGTTCTTTATCGAGGCGACGGTCGTCGCCGCACCCTCGCCTTTCTGTCCATTCGCTCAGATTCGGAGGGTGGGAGTCCGGGTATCGGAACCCCATACATGCAAGGCAGCGCAGATGATGCCGCTTGCAATAAGTGGATAAATGCGTTTATCGCTGCCTAGTGCGCGAAACTTTAGCTCACATATTTTGTGACTGTGCATTATACGTGGCGCAAAGAAAAATGCTAACTGCAACGTTGGCAAGCATCGGGCGAACGCCGTTGAGTGAAAGCCACATATTGTCAGCAATGAACGACCAAACAGTGTCAAAAACTGCTGCAAAGGCTGTTTTAGACAATATCAAAAGCGCTAAACTATAGATACTGGACTGTAGGGTACTATGCTAAGTGGCTACTGTACATATGCACTACCTCTTCCTGTCCCCATCATGATCCTCAATCCCTTTTTCTTTCCTTCTTCCGTTATCCCCTGTGTAGAGTAGCAGGCTAGAACGAACTAGCTCAGGCCGACCTCTCTGCCTCCTAATAAAATCTCTCTCACTGTCTTTTATCGACGACAGCTGGATGCGCAACCACACGAATCGCGCATATTGAAGGCGAGGCAGGGGCCTATAAACGACTGGGGGGAAGGGTAATTTCGGAAATCAACTACAGGTTGGCGTATTCATTCGATGTATTTCGCACTAACTCGGGCGCTTTGAGCAAGTGATCGCATACGGGGCCTTCCCTGCGAAGGAATGTCTGCCAATGAGGCTGTGGTCGTGAATTCGAGGGCATACATAACGAAAGCCACTTTTCAAGATTCACCGCAACATTCGTCATGAGAGACGCCATTTTTGTTGTCACTTCTCGCGAGTACGTGTTTGCACAACATTTAGTATAGAAGCCAAGTCGCGCGCGCCTTGGCTCGGCGATGAACACTCGGAAGATTGGACAATAAATAAAGGATTGATTGATTGATTAATTGATTTATTGATATGTGGGGTTTAACGTCCGAAAACCACCATTTGACTATGAGAGACGCCGTAGTGGAGAACTCCGGAAATTTCGACCACCTGGGGTTCTTTAACGTGCACCCAAATCTGAGCACACGGGCCTACAACATTTCCGCCTCCATCGGAAATGCAGCCGCCGCAGCCGGGATTCGATCCCGCGACCTGCGGGTCAGCAGCCGAGTATCTTAGCCACTAGACCACCGCAGTGGGGCAGTGAATAAAGGAAAATTAAAGCAGACCTTGCATGTGCGGGACTTCTGGAGATGAGACATGTAAATAGGAAGAACACTTGACACCCCACACGGAAAGCGGCGCGAATTAGACCTGCCATGTCAGGCCGCGTAGATTTCCTGTCTTGAGTGCTTACCGGTGCTGGGTGCCAATGCGCATGCTCCGGGAAGACTGATAACCGACTTTAGTTTGACACCTATACGGTGCAGCGAAAGGACAGGGACACACAAGTATGACGTGTACGCAGGGCTAACTTTCAACAATTGATTTATTTGCGAAGCAGTCTCGCGAAGAAAAATATAGGAAATCGCAAGCGACGCACGCATAAGTACGAAATTAAAATTTCGAAAACAACTATGACACATGTGAAAGGCGTGCCCCCAACGATAACACGAGGGGGCAAACATATGTTTAGAAGATTACCGGGCCCTGTAGATGCAACTGTCTTCTTCAGGTCACCCTCCCTATCAATTTCAAAAAAGAAAGCATCCACTCAGCGCAGAAATGAAGTCCTGATGTGCATCCCTGCGCGACGCCAGTGAGCCCCGACAAGGCATATATACAGGAATACAGGAAACATGCAGGATGGGAAGGCTATAACACTGCATCGAAATTCGCACACACGCACACACAAATGAAGGTTCACCGGCAGCTTGGCTAACGAAGAACTGCGCCGCAACGAAGCGGAACCAAAAGAGCAGACGTTCGGGAAACTTCATTCACAACCGTATATATATATACGAAATGAAGTAACAAGGCAAAAGCTCCGCGCCTGATGAGATTTCGACACGGGCGCGCAAAACAGCAGCGCGATGAGAAAGAAGGTCGCGGAATCAATTTGAAGCGCCATTAAGGGGAGCGGCCGAAACCTCGCGTAACGCGCCATTATTAAAATCGCCGGCCGGTATAACTCATACCACAGCGGCGGCCATGGAGGCGAAGATTGAGAACATGTTCGTGGGCGACGAGTAATAGAAGCGTAATGGGGAGTCCCGGTATATATACGAGAGGGTGACAACACCGAAAGGGGGGGGGGGAGAGACGGGATGGTGAGACACGGCTCTTTGTTATAAGGAGCTGTCCTGAGAAGACCGCCGGGAATGTCGGGTAATATAGCGCAAGGGGGCCGTTGCTCATCCGAGACCGTTCGAGACATAGCTAGAAATAAGCATGTTCCGCCGCAAGGGGGAAGCAGTGAACGTGACAGGAACGAAGCGGAATGTCACTCTAAGTCGTCCGACCTGGCGTAGTGCAACAAAAAGAGGATAATTTATTCCAGAGAAGGTGTGAGGAGGAATTCAGGAACTAACTCGGTGGTGCCCTTGCCCAGGGCTCCACTGACTTGCGTTTCCGGATCCAAGTTAGCGAGATGAGCATCCCACTGCTCCTTGTTGAAGTCTATTCTATGCTGTCAAAAGTTTTCTAAACCGGTTGGTTCTTGTTCGCACCCCGACTACATGTTCAAGACGCTGTGGCGTATGCAAACGTGGCCGCGTCAGCGAGCAAAGGGACCTTCCTGTCGTCCATCACTTCAACGCAAACTGAACGGTCAGAAGAGAACGGTAGTCATAAATGCGTAAGTCCGTGTGCTAGTCACTGTCAAGGTAGCTCGCCCGCGACCAAGCCGTTCCCTCTTTTGAGAAATTACCCCCAGTAAGGAAGACGAAGTGTGTGCCAAGCGGTACGCTGTTCGAGGATATTTTTAGTTTCATTTAAGTATCCTACCGCCCGGCTCTTGGCCCACCCCCTCTGTGGGTGAGCGCCATTCATCTGAGGTCATCAGCATCAGCATCTCTTGCCATGTTGGTGCTATAACATAATGCCCCTCGTGAACTCTACTGCTGCGTCCATTGGCGATGCACAAGGACCAGTTCGGATATCTACCAGGTCCTTTGGCACGTCTAAAAAGCGGACAGAACCTGACTGTGACAGCGAGGACACTGATGCCTACTCACCAACAAGTGAGGGTTCATCAGCGATGTACAAGTACCAGTTCGGATATCTACCAGAGTCCTCCGGCGTCCACGATGGCTACGTCCAGAAAGCGGACGGGACCTAATTGCGAGAGTGAGGACACTGATGTCTACCCACTGGTACACGAGAGACCATCAGCGATGTACAAGGACCAGTTCGAATACCTACCATGCAGGTCCTCCGGCATCCATGATGCCCACGTCTAAGAAGCGGACAGAACCCGACCGTGACAGCGAAGACACTGATTCCTACTCACCGACAGGTGAGGGGCCATCAGCAATGCACAAGGATCAGTTAGGATATCCACCAGGGTCCTCCAGCGTCCACGATGGCCACGTCCAGAAAGCAGACGGGACCTGATTGCGAAAGTGAAGACACTGATGTCTACTCACTGGCAGGTGAGAGGCCATCAGCGATGTACAAGTACCAGTTCGGATATCTACCATGCAGGTCCTCCAGCATCTGCGACGGCCACGTCTAAGAAGCGGACAGAACCTGACTGTCACAGCGAGGACACTGATGCCTACTCACCGACAGGTGAAGGGGCCATCAGCGATGTACAAGGACCAGTTCGGATGTCTACCAGGGTACGGCGAAAATTCACCTGGAGTGCCCGCATAATCGGTATAGCAAAAGAAAAAAAACTGGGACAATGATTGAACGAAGACAATGTATAGATATTACACAGCCTGTATTAGCAAATTTTTGCCGCTATTTAGCCATCATTAGTCGGGACTACCGGGTTAGAAACGCCGCTAGTATGCGGGTAAATGTGGTAGGCCAGCATACTATCGACGCGAAACCGAAGGAGAAGTCGTGGTATATAGCCGAGATATTTCCGGCGTGCAGTGGAGCGATTCGCAGCTTCCGCTGCGATTCTCGAAATAAGCAGCTCGAGACGAGGCACTGTTTTTTTTTTTCACGATGCTATTGGTTTTATACAACAAGATGGTGACCGTAATGACGTTAGTGTACGCCCCCTGCACGCTAGTTGGGTCAATGTGGGGAAGGCCTCTGCTGCAGACGTGTTCGATTCGGTTAAGTATTGTCGTCGCCGTCATTGCGGACAACATCACATCCCGTTACGGTGAGTGGCTGCAAAGAAGCTCATTGAAGGGGCGTCTTCAGAGTGAGAGAGGAAGTGAGAGAACAACTCTGAGTTACGCTAGCTTCCATGTTTGATGCGTATATTGCTGTATCCGTCCCTTCCTGTCATCTGTCCAGGCATTTTAGAAGTAAAAATTGGTTATTAGTACCACACGTCATGTCATCTTCCTTAGTCCCCGTGTTTTCAGCGCTGTCAGTTCATTGAATGTAGCGAACCAACTAGCCCGAAGTCAGTGCTCTAGAGAGAGAGGGCGAAAGGCCAAGAATGAACGACCGTTATCCCGCCATATATATAGTTTTGGGAGTTCGTTCTGACACACGGGCGCTAAAGGAGGACTTGGCAGTTTCGGCATCCAGGGCACGGCTTCAAGAAAGAACGAAACTAGAAAAGATGCGATGGGAAAGATGCGTAAAGGCATCCCTTGAATCTTTCATGAGAGACCAGAGCAGCGGCGAAGCGAATCAGTTGGATAGGTGATGGGAAGACCGGATGAGAAAAAAAAAGCGGCGCCCCGACGGAGACGACGAAAACACAAAGCGGCTCCTTCCGTCACCGCTTTGCCCGTGAAAGCGGACAGGATGGCGTCAACTCTGTGCAACCCCCCCCCCTCAATGTCCCCAGTCCCATTGACTCTTCCTTTTTTTCCTCATTTGGTCATAGTGAAGGATTTGGGAGTTAGCCAACGTCACGACTTCGCATACAGAGAGACAAGACGTGGGCCCACGCTGATCAACGATGAGAAGAACTTGCAAGGCGTTGCTCGGGCGAGTCACTGAGGCGTGATAGAGCCGTTCTAGGTCGGGATATCGCACGAAAGGAAGACCGGGATGCGCAACGGAGTCACGGTGTTAACGGCGACCTTTTCTTTCGTCTCGACGCCTCTCTGTGACTCGTGTCGTCTCTGGCCACATTTTGTACGGAGACATACAACTAACCAGACCGACGATGCGTGCTAACTACTTGCGCTGAGCTGCCGAACGTAGTAAGCCTGAGTTGTAGCGCAAAAAAAAAATTGCCCGCAGCTTCCCTCGGGGGAACACTGAGGAGGATGCGGAGCATATAATTGGTTAACGGGGTGTTAAAGTGCGACTTACTTGGGTCGATGGCTAAATTGGTTAACGTGGTTGTGAAATGGGGTGTTAAATTGCGACTTACTTGGGTCGATGGCTAAATTGGTTAACGTGGTTGTAGGAGGGGGTGTTAAATGAGTGAACACGTACACACGTATGCGAAAGGGCGGCGCTGGTCGAAGGGACGTCGATCATTGTGTTTGTGGATTCGTTGGAATTCATTTCACCGCGACCTTGGACGTCGACGCGCCGTACAAACCAACCGACGAGCGGCAACTGAGCGAGCGAGCGCCGACCTTGAGTATATATACAGCACGACGGCGCATGCACTGTCAGCTGTTGAATGTTCTCGAAGCGCGACGCCACATGCGCGTCCACTGGAGAATCAGGAGAATTGTAGATGTCGAACGCGGTGTGTAGAGGAGGAAGGGTGCACAGATGGTGGAGGAGTGAAGCGCGCGCGGTGTGTAGAGGAGGAAGGGATGCACAGATGGTGGAAGAGTGGGCGACGGCGCGACGGCGCATGCGCACGCGTCAGCTGTCGAATGTTCGAGAAGCGGTGTGGACGGCGCGGACGGCGCGGACGGCGCACTACAAGGCGCGAGTATAAGATGCTCCGCATCTAAAAATCAATCGACAATGGAGTGCTTTCAGCTTCGCCTTCGCCCTGTCTCGTCCTCAGAGATGGAAGAGTTGCATAAACTAGAAGACAGCTTACCTGCTCAACAAGAACAACAACAACTACAGCAACAAAAGATTTATATATATATATATATATATATATATATATATATATATATATATATATATATATATATATATATTTATATATATATATTATACCCAATGCTTATGTATACCGTTCTCGCTACACTTTCCATAACAATACTAGCCACTACAGAAGGCTCCGACACTACCTTCAGCTAAAAAAAGACAAAAACTGTGGTGGTAGGGAGGGGCAGGGGGGGCAACAATATTTTATGTATGTTCGTGCGCGTGTGTATGTGTGTGCATGTTTGCATATACATATACAAAATCTAAATTAAATTTTAGAAAGACAAATAACAACACGATTCCGAATTAGTGCTCAGCGCGCGTAAAGGAGCACGGTTCGTTCAATAAACTATAGCAGTTATGCCCTTACCACATGTACGCGTTAGAACGCGTCAACGCATTGCTGCGCGTACGTGGGGCTGGGGTTTTACCGAGCGTCAGCGAAAAACAGCAAAGCACAGTGCGGCATAGTTTCGGTATAGCCCGCTTTGTGAACTCAGGCGATCGAACAAACGACCGTATGCGAGTGCAACGGTGTAAAGTAAGAAACCGAAAACGGTAAACAATCCGTACACACCAGCGAAGTTTATTTATTTATTTATTTATTTACTTATTTATTTATTCGTTTATTTATTTATTTATTTATTTGTTTATTTATTTATTTATTTTTATTGAGCACGCTAAATAAGCGGCCGGTACTATAAGTTGGCGAATGAGACTACTAAAAGCAAGTTTTTATGCAACTTTATGCTCCGCATGCTTTGCTCGCGCAATAGGCACCTTTTAAGAATCCCTTCCCAGAATTTATTACCTTACCTACATGACTTTCCCGCAAATACCGGTATACACTTCTTCCAATGCGGTCCAACCGCAATGGCCACCTTGCGATCGAAAGCGCCGGCACTGGGTATTGTTTTTCGCGTGCGCCCACAATTGCTCGTCTTTCCCCTTTGCTTCTCATTGCCACAAGGTAACGGCCTGACAAAGCCACGTAAGAGTTTTCTTCCGTCACAGCCTCGAGGAATACCAGAAAACGGCGGCGGCTCAGGAAAATGCCTCATATCCCCACTCTCACGTTCTCCGCGAGTTCCTCACACAATACATTATTCATCGTATTGTGGCCAAAAAGAAAAGAAAGAGAAAAAAAACACATGAAAGAATGTACTTTCGAGGATATGCATAAGAAGGCATCACGCGGGCGCAGCAGCGGTCTACTTCCGTTTCGTAAGCGCGCTGTCTCTCTCTCTCCCCTTCTCATCGAAACAGAAAGAGAGAGAAAGACAGAAGGGCGCCCGTTCATCGCATTCCCTGTGAACGTGCTCGCATTCCAAACGAGGCGACACCGCCAGAGCCGAAGTTCTGGCCACACGGCACGTGCAGCCGCTGTCGACGCGATGTGCAAAACAGGATGGCCGTATGTTTTTTTTTTTTTTCGACGTCCGCCAGTAAAACTGACGCGGAACCCTGGCGACAGAGAGTGCTCCCCTCTACGCGTGTGTTCGAATCTGATTATGCTGCGGCAATAATTACCAACGGCATATCTAAACGCATAATTCATAGTGGAATAATTGGAAGCGCAAACCAATGGGACAACAAGAGAAGAGACAAACAATCGCAGACTGAAACTCAGTATATTCAGAGAAAAAATTATATGCCAGAAAGATGAGAAAGGAGAAAAACTGGAAAGGAGGTTCCACCATGATCAGGTGTCGTCCAGAAAGGATATTTCACAATCTAACAGTGATATAGACGGTGAACTTCACTTTATTTTCCTTAAACACCCCGCATTGGAGGTATTACATAAGGGGTGGGGTTAACACACATTTTTTTACAAAATAGTGGCTACATACATTTATTGAAAAACAGCAGTTTTTAGTTTTACCGAAAATGATGATGAGCAGGTGGTTTCGACGATATGGCAGGGCAGGCCGTTCCAGTCAACTGATGATCGACAAAAGAAAGATGCAGAAAAAGTTGTAGTGCGGCTGCGTGGACGAGAAACTTGCAAGTGGTGCCCTGTGCGCAGCGATGTGCGCGGTGGCGGGGCCAAAATATATGGGGCATGATGAAGCGAGCTGTAGAAAAACTTGTGAAAAAGGATTAATGAATCAATGCGGCGCCGGTATGATAGCGTGTTTAAACCAGACTGTGTTTTTAGTAATGATATGCTGATGTTATAGGAATATGACGATTGAATAAACCTTACTGCGCGATTCTGAATGGCTTCTAGGGTATTGATAAGACATGCTTGATGAGGTGACCATATGGGAGAAGCGTATTCTAGTTTCGGGAGTACGAGTGACTTATATGCTAGAAGTTTTACGTGGCGTGGTGCATGACGCAGGTGGCGTTTTAGAAATCCCAGGGTTTGGTTGGCCGAGGCGGTAATGCATGCTATATGAGGCGACCAGTTTAAGTCATGTGAGAGTGTGACACCAAGGTACTTGAATGTATCCACTGTTTCTAATGAAGTGTTAGCAATAGTGTAAGGTGTGTATAATGGCTGAAGACGGCGAGTGAAACATATTACCTTGCATTTGTTGGGGTTGAGGGTCATCAGCCATTCGTTGCACCAATCCTGAATATTGTTGAGATCTTCTTGCAGAACAGCGTGGTCAGCATTGTTAGTGATTTGCGGTAGATGACACAATCATCTGCGAACATTCGGATTTGCGAGGAAACGTGTAGAGGGAGGTCATTTATATAAATAAGAAACAGCAGAGGGCCTAAGACGCTGCCCTGTGGAACGCCAGATGTTACAGGGAGGGGGGCGGAAATGGAATTATTGATATGTACTGACTGTGATCGGCTAGCAAGAAATTCCTTAATCCAATGGAAAATATCGGGATGTAGATTCAACTGAGAGAGCTTAAGTAACAGCCGTTGGTGGGGTAACTTATCAAAAGCTTTTGCGTAATCAAGAAAAATGGCATCTACCTGTTTGTTAGTATCGAGGTTGATGTGCAAGTCGTGGATGAACATGGCAAGTTGCGTTTCGCATGAGAGGCCCTTCCGGAATCCATGTTGAGATGCGTGAAAAAAGTTGTGCCTGTCAAGAAACTGCATGATTTGCGTGTAGATGACGTGCTCCATTATCTTGCAAGGTACACTAGTCAGGGAAATCGGTCGATAGTTGAGAGGAGAGCTTTTGTTGCCTGATTTGAAGATTGGAACGACCTGCCCTTCCTTCCAGGAGAGGGGGATGCTACCGGATGATAAGGACTGCTCGAAAATAATTCTGAAATAGGCTGCGCAGATGTTCTTGGTGTTTTTTAACAGTTTTGTATTGATATCATCTGCCCCTGAAGTTGATGAAAGTTTAAGATTTTCGATTATGGCTATTATTCCTTGTTCGCTGAATTGGATTGCTGGCATGACACCTTGGACAGGGGGTGGGGGCACTGGTAGAGGAGCATCAGGTTCAGTGGTAAATACAGATGAAAAAGCAAGGTTAAATACATCAGCACATTCTTGCTCAGGAATCGCAATGTCGTTATGGTCGGTAATGACAACAGCAGTAGGTGGCTTGGGGTTTAAAATTTGCCAGAATTTTTGGGGGTTGCTCTTGAGTACACAAGGTAAGGTGTCATAAAAGAAGGAGTGCTTGTCATGACGTATAGCTGATAAGTAAACTTTCTCAGCTACGTAATATTTTTCCCAGGCCGTGGTACAATTTTGTTGCCTTGCGAATCGGTAAAGTCGTTTTTTCTTATTTTCTAGAGATTTTAATTTCCTATTGAACCAAGGTTTATTGCGGTTAGCTTGTACTGAAATAACTGGAATGTGGTTGGTGGCGAGCTCAGTAAACTTTTGTTGGAAGATCGACCAGTTTGCATGAAGTGTGCGGCTGTGAAAATCGGTGCAAAAAGTCGAGTAAAAAGCGATAAGTTCGTTGTTTATGGCATCGTAGTTGCCTTTGCCGTATAAGCGTATTGTTTTTCTCCACGATTCTCGTTTCAGCAAGGTAAAGCTAAAGAACTAACACAACTGTCAATATTGTTCTTAATAAAAAAAGGCTTCCGCAATCTCTCTAGTTTTCATGTCATGATGGCTGTATAAGACAGATGTGCGCGAAAAATCAGGAATATTCGCCTGCGAGAACACTACAATGCGCTGAAATCAGCCCCGTGTTTACATTTGTCCACCCATTGCAAAAAGTGTGGCTGCGTACCTGATTTGTTTGTCTCTTCTCTTGTTGTCCCGTTGGTTTGCGCTTCCAATTATTCCATTATGAATTTGTACCAACTAGCCCGCCTGTCAAAACCCTACTGCAAAACGCATAAGCCTTGGTGGAATTCGCGTGGATCAACTCACAGAATTCTCAGGTGCGCCTACCCTGTAAGGTTTAGTAGATATCAAAATAATGTATACCGATGTACGTTGACCTCCTAGATGCGAGCGTCTTATGAGCGAGCTTGATCTGGTGACGTGGGCGCTTCACTGCGCATGCATGTATATTCTCCCTGCTCTCCTATGTTCCCACCTTTCTCGCCTCACAACGCTGACGCAGGCAGCGTCTGCTAACGTACTTCTTGATTCAAAAAAAAAAAAACTGCTCGCGCTGTACAACCGTTCACTTGCCACCCCGTATATATAAGCACCGAATCTTGACCTGCAAGGTATATGTCAGTGGGAGATTTCTCCTGTGCATTGTTGAACAATAAAAATTCGCAGCGTGCACGTTGACTAATAAAGCGAACTGCGGGGTCTCTGTGTAATCGGAGTCTTCAGTCTCTCATTGCCCATTAGCAGCGATTGGCATGTTCCAGAAGGAAACACGGGTCCATCACTCCGTGCTTTCCACCTCCCCAGGTTTCATTCCTGCGCAACGCCCCGATGAGTGCCAGTGTCAACGCCGCCGTAACCGTTAGCAACCGCAGCTTTGCATAGTTTTCTTTAGCGGTAGATGGTGCTAATTTTTAAGATGTATATCACTTCTTTTCGCCCTGTAATTATAATGAATGAGAAATAAAACAATTTCAGTAATAATACAGAGTGCGTCAGTTATTTACGACGTACGCATTTATTCTTTGTATACGTTGTTATTAAATAATTTTTTACGAATTCGTCTTCTTTATGCCAAACCTTGTGGTGTTCCTACACTAATTAGTGATGGGGTTTGCTTAATGAACAAAGCGAACATTGAAGTTTTGAATTTAACATTGACAGGTGGCACCACCACAGCAGCGCATGAGAAGGCAAGTTTTGGCGTCTTCCTTTCGCTCCACTGTGCGGAAACGGTGAGTCAGTTGACAGACGGCGCCCGTAATGTTCCGTTCCCTAATTCTCCTTTGTTCATGTTTGTAAGCTAGTCCAGCTTTCGTAATAAACACTCACCACCTACCTCAAATATATCTCGCTATACATTATAACTAAAGCACTTATTATTGGCTAAGTACAGTCTCTATCTTGCTCTCAGTGCAACACCATGTGCTCTCGCTCTCAGTGCAACAAGAGTTCTTTTTACGCCCGCTGAGACATTCATAACGTGTTAATAATTGACTACGTAACGCCTCTTTGCAATGCGTGCAATGCCCTTGGGGACTTTTATTTCGGCGAATTACCATCCTTGTTGACAACCATGCAGTCTGTCGCCCCGACGAGACTTGGAGAAGCCGATCCAAGTACGCAGCCAAGCGTGCAAAAGGAGCGTATGGTAGTTATGGTGGCTAGTATGGTGGTTATGGTGGCTAGTTATGGTATGGTAGTTATGGTGGCCTGCTAGCCACCATATGGTAGTATCATTGCTTCCTAGATTTCCTTTGCCTGCCGGATTATCGGTGGTCACTTGGAAAGCGGCAGTTGTCGGAACTATAGTGGTGGCGCCACGTAAGTAGGGGGTGTCTTCAAATAGGTTTTTTACGTTTTTGTAGCTTATATGCAACAAAAATAACGTAAAAACGTTTTAAAAAGGCGTAAACGTAATTATAATTAACCATACGTAAATGACGTCGTCATTCAGCAGGCAACTCTTCCAATACAAGGCGTAGCCTCTGAAATTAGTAGCAAACGCCAAAATTGTCGATCTCAAAGGCCAAGTACAAAGACCCTTACCCCTACGTAGGCAGTGCTGCCATAGATGACGGGCGTTTCGCGCTCATCCGGCAGGCAAGTGAAATCTAGGAGGATATGGTAGTATGCTCTGGGGGAGCATGCGCCATGATAAATAGACGGGGGCGGGAGGCAGCACCGAGTGTGTTCGCACTTGCGTGCTTGAGAAGCTGGGCAAACAATGAGTCGCAGTTGGCCAGGCAGCTCGCGCCGATCGAAACGGGAACATAATAGAAGTATAGAAAATATGTGGCCGCTCGGACGCTTGAGACGCGGTCAAAGAATTCCCTTTCCCTCTTTCCTTCTATGCAGCACCGACGTGTCGTCGCCGGAAGCCCACAGCGAATAAATCACGACGCATGCGCATTACGTGTGAAGGGGGCGGCGGGGCATTCATGCGCCCAGAAAATCAAACCGTTGAAATGAGTGTGTAACTACTTTATTCATCAAGGGGTGGGGAAGTAAGGGGAGCTCTTGCCAGGAATAGTGTCTGGACGTCTTGGTCTGTGCTGATAAGAAGTGCCTCCTCCCATTGCTCCTCAGAGAGATGTTGGCGAGAATCGGTGGGTGGCGGGTTCTCCGAGCAAGCCCAGAGGATATAATGAGGGCAGCAAGAAAGACGAGAATGTTTACGCCAAAAGGGCGCTCTGTCTGGAAGACAAAGCAGCGGATAGTGTACTGCGAGTCGGAGGGGAAAGAGCGGTAAACTACCCTACATATATGTGAAAACGAAACTTGCATTCAGTCACCAAATATAAAACAGAACACCTTTTCACGTTTGACTTTTTGGTTAAACGTTAGTAACTGTTTCTTCCTTTCGACTGGGTGCAGTTACCGTAATTTCGCGTAAGGTGGAACACGCTACCTGATCAGACAAGCTTTCGTGCAGCTATCCTTTAACGTAAGCTCATTCGTATGAGTACACATCTACGCGCAAAACTGAAAAATTTAGTGGGTGAATGGGTCACAACGTCCGAGTCGGTGCTTCACTTCCGCTTGGCTGGGGGCGAATTCCGGTGTTCTCGTGGACGAACTATTAGGTGCTTGTGCCATAAAAATAAACGCCAGTGGCGAGGAATCCATCTTTTCCCGAGTCGATGCGGGATCCGTTCGAGACGCCACTCTTCGCCTATTAACTATCAACGCTCGAGGAGTGGTGAAGCAATGCCGAAAGAAAAGAGCCGGCGTGCTTTATCCCCAACCTGATCCGTTGGCACATGCGGTATTCGCGTATGTATATCGCTTTGCGCACGCACAGCTACAGCTATACGGCGAGCAAACAAAATACTCTCGCACCGCTCCTGTATACACGTAATGAGAGGTGCTGGGGGGTGCGGAGAACAACAGCAATAAAGAAAAAGTTTCAGAAAAAAAAACTGAAGATGGTTGCTCGTCTTCTCCTGTGCTAACAGTCGTTCGCGGATGTCACGGCAGCTTTACAAATAACCCTGAAATTAAGGAGGTTAGATCGTTTGGTAGTAACACGACCGAATCGATAGAAATCCCACAAACAAGCGGTAAAGAGAGAAAAGAAACAGAGTTACGCACCAGCGATTGATTGATTGATTGATTGATTGATTGATTGATTGATTGATTGATTGATTGATTGCGTCGCTAACCGACACTGGAACGTGTTCTCATTCAGCAGGTGATGCCACCTCACGCCGACGAGAAAAAAAAGCATGAAAAAAATTGCAGCGCTTCAAACTTCCTAACGTTCAAACTGTGAAAAACTTCAGCCTAGTTTACATTACGCGCGTAACAAGTCACGAACATGCCTTCTTTTAAAGGATTGGCTTGCCAGCAGAGTTTTTTTTTTTAAGCATTGACAAATGTTCAAGTATTTTGAAGTATTTCAACGAATATTGTAGTATTTGAACGCACTCTGACACGAACTAAAGTTACTCGAAATTTGAAGCATTCGAAACGAACAAACTGAATGACTAAATTTACGTCCTTGTAAAGACTGTTTCATTGCAGCATATAACTGACATGCGGCAAAACAATTAAATCTAATACAGGGGAAATCAGCGAACCTAAATTTTACAGTTAAGTATACCTATTGTTTTTAACTCAAATAATTATTTTGTAACAGTTAAAGCTTTTTACAAGGATGTATATGCGCTAAGCATGGTAAATGTTAAGATGTAACATATTCTACCTCTTTTAACTTACACTTCCCAGCTATTCAAATCCTGCTAGTATATTTAGTTGCTTCCGCCTCGCTTCAAACCATTAAAAAACATTCACACTATATCCTAGCTGATTTTTCGTGCAAGCCCAGTTGAATGTTTAAAATAGTGTGTAGGTTAGTCACTCCAATGTTTCGCTTTTCTCTGTAATATGCGATGTATACTATCAGAACTATACGAGCAGACTTCATTCGACTCAATCACTATTCGCTTCGAATTTTTCGAAAATGAAATAATTCACTATTCCCCCATTCCTATAGTTATCAACTTTCTGACCGACAGCCCATGTGGACAGCAAAGTAACCTAAACCGTATTCGTCGCCGATGCCGTCCATTTTGTCTGGTACGTAAGAACTGCAGCCGGACATAAGATGGTCGATGCCAGATCTGGCTGTCTTCTTTAGCCGTCGACGGCAAGTAATGAAACACGCCCAAAGAAGCCAGAGCGCACCTTCCAAGTGTTGCACAACCTGGTTGCGATCTCACCTTTCAAGCACGAATCGAAGAATCGGCTCGCTAATCAAGTTGGCACGTCGATAGCCGAGGGGGCGCCGCGGGCGATGAGTGGTGGGCGCGAGAGAGGGGGGCAGAAATATAGAGAAAGCTGCAGAGTCAAACATTGCCCCCCCTCCCCTTCGCGCGCGCACACACACACACACACTCACAGCCTGTGCCTCGGATTCAGCTTGGAAGCCTCCTGGGAAGTCGAAGATAGCTGGTGAGACGAAGCGTAGTCATGAAATCTAGCCGTTGTGGTCGAAATGCAGAACGTGGTCGAAACAAAAGCTACTAGAGTAGGCGCAACGCACTGTAGCGCAATCGCGTTGCGAAGACTCCTCGGGAGGTGCTACAGTGACCACAGCTGCGCCGAGAGAGAGACAGTAAAGATATATGCATAGACCGATAAATAGATATAGAGAGACATAGACAGATACATACACATAGAAAAATATACATATATTCCTAGAGTGAAAGAGGCCGATACGTCCTGCAAATAACTAGATGCATACATGTAGATAGCAAGAGAAAGAGTATAGATAGAGAACCGATAGAGAGCGCGACAGACAGACAGACAGACAGACAGACAGACAGACAGACAGACAGACAGACAGACAGACAGACAGACAGACAGACAGACAGAGACAGACAGACAGACAGACAGACAGACAGACAGACAGACAGACAGACAGACAGACAGACAGAGACAGACAGACAGACAGACAGACAGACAGACAGATAGACAGACAGACAGACAGACAGACAGACAGACAGACAGACAGACAGACAGACAGACAGACAGACAGACAGACAGACAGACAGACAGACAGACAGACAGACAGATAGATAGATAGATAGATAGATAGATAGATAGATAGATAGATAGATAGATAGATAGATAGATAGATAGATAGATAGATAGATAGATAGATAGATAGATAGATAGATAGATAGATAGATAGATAGATAGATAGATAGATAGATAGATAGATAGATAGATAGATAGATAGATAGATAGATAGATAGATAGATAGATAGACAGATAGACAGATAGACAGATAGACAGATAGATAGATAGATAGATAGATAGATAGATAGATAGATAGATAGATAGATAGATAGATAGATAGATAGATAGATAGATAGATAGATAGATAGATAGATAGTCTCAGCGGGACAAGACTAGTACAGAAACGCGCTTTTCGTCTCAATCAAGCGAGCGAAAAATAAGTGAAATGAAAGAGGTCGATAAAAACGTAAGGAGAAAGACGCGAGGCCGGAGAACAAAAGGCGCCTTCGAAAAAGTAAATAAAAAGGCGCGAGCGGGCAGTTAATGGAAGCGAATAAGCCCAAGTGAACGTGCATTTTTTTTTCCCCTTTTCCTTTTGTCTCTCGTCTCGTCTTCCCGAGTGCGACGCTTTCTCACCAGCGAACCGACGACCGGGACAGAAAAGGACGGCACTGAGAACAAAAGACTCTTCAAGTGACTGTTCTGCGTAGCGCGCAGAAGAGGCGGCTTGCTCTCGATGGCATTTTCGCAGCCGCCGTGCGGCGTGCCATAATGAAGAAGAAGAACAAGAACAAGAACAAGAACAAGAAAGAAGAAGAAGAAGAAGAAGAAGAAGAAGAAGAAGAAGAAGAAGAAGAAGAAGAAGAAGAAGAAGAAGAAGAAGAAGAAGAAGAAGAAGAAGAAGAAGAAATCTTTATTTGTCGCAAAAAATATACACGCATTGGGGTAGTGCGTGTATATTCAAATACCACCAAGCCGTCAGCATGGTGGTAATTGAAGTATAGAAGGAAGGGGGGAATAAATAAATTCCACTTGCCACCGTGGCACGAGTACCGTGAGACACCAAGTCATTACTCGGCGGGAAGAAGCATGGGTCCCGAAATAATCCCTATGCGCCGCAGGTTCAGCGGACAAGAAAATAAAAAAGCACAGTGAAGAAAATGTGCGTGAGTCAGGGATCAAACTGTACAGCAGCTCCAGCGAATCTGTTAATTGACCTACGTACGTACGACGATACCGCTAACAAAAGAACTGACGTCAAAGTGTATACATAGCTCTCGCTGGCATTACCATGGTCGCCATCTTGGAGTACCAGCCGGTAGTGATGCTGCGTGAATTCTTACTGGAACGCGCGCAGCAAGAAATGGTGGCATCAGACTATAGTGATGGAGCCCACTCCTTTTTCTTTTTGTTAGTTTGTTTTTTCCTCCCTGGCACAGACGTTGAACAGAAGGAAGCGGGGAGAGAACACAGCAGAACGCAGGGACCGAACGACTGATTCTCTGTCCTCTCCTGCACTGACACTCTCCAGTAGAAAAAAGTCACGGAGATCGCCATCTTCAGATACCCTTCGCAGATAACATGTCTGTGTCGTCACGCCCATGTTATGTATATGAAGTTCTTATTGGCGGCACCGTGGATCGCCATCTTGGGTGCCAGCTGGTCGAGACGCTGGGTGAACGCTTACTCGAACGCGCGTAGCGAGAAACTGTGCAGGTCAAATTAGTCATTTGGTCCACTTTGCGTAAAACAGACTAGGACGAAAGAAAAAGTAAGCACCGTGACAGTCCTTGTCTGTTTCACGCAAAGTAGCTAAAAGGTGAATTCGTTCCAACTATAGTCCGGCTATCAGTTTTGCATAAGGACCCGCCGCGGTGGTCTAGTGGCTAAGGTACTCGGCTGCTGACCCGCAGGGCGCGGGCTGGAATCCCGTCTGCGGCGGCTGCATTTCCGATGGAGGCGGAAATGTTGTAGGCCCGTGTGCTCAGATTCGGGTCACGTTAAAGAACCCCCGGTGGTCGAAATTTCCGGAGCCCTCCACTACGACGTCTGTCATAATCAAATGGTGGTTTTGGGACGTTGAACCCCACATATCAATCAATCAATCAATTATCAGTTTTTCATAATATCAGTGCTAGCGACCCCTCGTGTTCCTTTGCGCTGACCCTTGGTGCCGCTGGCGAATGGAAGAAAGCGGGGAGGGCACAAAAGAACGCGGAGATTCAACTACTGCGTGCCCTCCCCAGCACTGACCCTTTCTAATGGAAAAAAAGAAGGCACGATGGCCGCCATGTTGAGGTACCCATCTTGGAGCACCTGTCTGTGACGTCACGGGAAAACTACGTATAATTCGTCTCGGCTACTCATTATGCACTCAGATAGGAAAATGTTTGAAGGTACGAAAGGTCGGCAGAAGCCAATCAGCCCCAAAAGTTTCAGAGAGTTAGGGGAGCTACCCTTTCTGGAATGAGATACTCCCTCGGATATACAAAGAATGACGCTCATTGATCTTCACATACGCGTCACTCACCCATCCGGATATTGGTTTGTTAGATTTGTCAGTTCACTGCACTAGTTGGATTGATCAGTGTACTGAGTGTCAATCCTGTAACTGTAACATCTTACCGGTACCTCGGCGTCCACATAACTAACACTTTGTCCTGGAAATTACATACAGAACATATAGCGTCCAAAACTAATAAAACACTGGGTTACCTTCGAAGAAACTTCTTTCTTGCTCCATCATCACTAAAGTTATTACTATATACCACATACGTCCGTCCTCAAATGGAATACGCTTCATCTGTTTGGGACTCCGGTCAGGTAACATTATCACACATGTTGGAATCCATTCAAAATCGTGCAGCTCGTTTCATTTTGGCTAACTACCATCATTCAGCTAGTGTCACTCAAATGAAGGCATCTCTAAACCTCATCCCACTAGTTACCCGCCGAAAGCGCACTCGCATTTGTCTGTTTCATAAAATATTCTATCATAATCCGAAACTCCGTTCCCGTTTAATCCAAGCTGCTCCCTTCATTTCTCTTCGCCGTAATCTCCAACAAAAAGTCACAGTCCCCCATTGCAACACAGTAACATATGCCCAATCATATCTCCCAAGAACTTGTAATGAATGGAATTCCCTGCCTGCATCAATAACAAGCATCAATGAACCCATTCAATTTAAGAATGTCCTTAAAACAATGATTACCTAATTACCCCCTGTATGTTTGTTGAACAGTTTATTTGTATTGCTTTGTGCCTTCACCATGTAATAAAAATAAAATTAGTGTTATCATTTGCTTTATTATGATGTGAGTTGTTAGGAGTAATAATCTTTGTACCCCAATTAGTGACAACACTTTTATGCCATTTGTGTTGTATTCCTTGTTTTTTTTTCATTGTTGGGCATGCCCTTCCCCTCTGAAATGTACTGTGTACCCTGAGGGTAAAATAAATAAATAAATAACTAAATAAATAAATCCTGCTCTATATACTCCGGGGTTTCTCAGTGCAATAAACTACATTGCAAGTTGCCAAGTTTGTGACTGCTCGTCTTCGCACAAATCGTGCAATATGGAGCCGTCCGTGCGTTCGAACCTTAACGTATACTTACAGCTTCTAAGTATTCACACTACTAGCGGCAAGAACGAGGGGTGCGAGCATCCTTCGCACCACAAAGTTTTCTAAACATACACTAGAGGGAACTCATGTGCCTTCACTTGAACTCGGAGTTCAAATGTCCTCAAGTTTTTTGTGAACTTGCGATGGTCTAATGTGAAGGAAAAATACATTTATCCTTAATGTTCTTCTATACTGTCAAGCGCGAAAAGAAGGTCTTCGGACAAGAAATACCACGCAGTCAGAGAGACTGACGTAGGTCTCTCAATATAGCAGCGACAAAGTGACCAAAAAAAAGGGGGGGGGGGACGAGCAGGATTGGGCGCTGTCCCAAACGCCTTCGTTTGTTTCTCCTGCCCGCCGCCGTTCATGACCAGGTGGCAATAAATCGACAAAGCAAACTCCATAAGTGCCACAAGAAGTCCACAACGATGTACAAGTTTTTTGCTTCTTGTTTTTGTTTTTTTTTCTGTAAACTTCCGCCCATCGATCGCACACCTGTATACACTCCTGTACCAGACGTTGAAAAGACATCTTCAGAAGGCCCACTCTGTAATAACCCGGCACTCGGTGAATGGCCTATATGAACCGCTACGAAAAAGCTGTCGGCTTTTTCGATCAGGATAAACGATCTTCGACCGTGGGGGCCCAATATCCCCGGCTGTGTCCCCAGCAGTAAAAGTGCACTCCTTTACCACACTTTTTTACCGGTTGCCTCGTTTTTTTTTTGTTTCGGCGCTTTATCGAGGATGCTATACGGAGAAGCACAGAGTGCGGAATCGAAAGAGCGAGTTCGCGTGCGAAGAATGCCCGGAGAAGGGGCACATGCGCCTCCTACTTCACACGACGGAACACATCGATAAGCGATTGCTGAAAGTGCAAAGCAGTATAGCTGAAGAATGTAATAGTAACGGGGAAGGGGGGTGAATGGGGCTGTGTTAGCGTCTTTTTCCTTCATCTTTCAACGACCTAAACAAGAGAGCGAAGACAAAAAACTTAAGATGAATGCGCAGTAGAAGCGCTAAAACAATACCCCCCCCCCCTCCGAGTGCAATCGAAATAAAACGTAACATTTAAGTCGAGGCCGACGTATTACGAGCCCAGTAATTATCCCCGGAGGCTGTCTTTACTCGCACTTTCGGTGCGAACTCTGGCGGCGTTCGATGAAATTAAGGCATGGTATTATAAAGCTGGCTGGCCGTCTGACGCTGCAACACTGTCAGGCGGAAGCAATAGAGAGTTTCAGTACCGGGTCTTCAAAGCTCTTGCGTGCTTTTGTACTCTCACTGCCGGCACCTGGGAAACAAAGAAAAGCCGAGATAGTTCGCGATACTTATTTTTCTGAACTATTGGGGAGATCTAATGCCGTGGAGCCGTTCGTACCAGGATCTCTCGAGTTCTTTTGTACTCTACCCCGTTTCGACTGTTGGCAAGCCGCACCCAAAAAGAGTACTAGTGAATGAAAAATCTTAGGGGGGGGGGGGGCAATGGGCGTTGGAATGGGGTTGCAAAAAGGGCACTTGCCACCCTCAAGCCGCGCCAGCCCTTGCCCCCCACCAAAGATGCACCAGGGCTCTCCCCAACCCCAAGTTGCGTTAAACGTAGTTATGATGCCCCCCCCCCCCCTCTAAGTCAAAACCCTGCTGACGGCCATGTTGGGGGCACTAATACGCAAACTCTCATTTCGGGGGTGGCACGCCTAGAGTCTGAGTTGTGGGAAGCTTTTTTCTTAATCGTTGCTCAATTTTTGAATCGTTCGTATCTACCTGGATTCGGCTATATATATATATATATATATATATATATATATATATATATATATATATATATATATATATATATATATATATATATATATATATATATATATATATGTCTGAAACATTGATTGATTGATTGATTGATTGATTGATATGTGGGGTTTAACGTCCCAAAACCACCATATGATTATGAGAGACGCCGTAGTGGAGGGCTCCGGAGATTTCGACTACCTGGGGTTCTTTAACGTGCGCCCAAATCTGAGCACACGGGCCTACAACATTTACGCCTCCATCGCAAATGCAACCGCGATTCGAACCCGCGACCTGTACGTTTGAAACAGCGAGTGAACAAACGACGACCACAACCACACACAACTTGAGCTATTTCTTCTTTTTTCTTCTCTTTTTTTACAACGCAATTTTCGCAAATATTGTGGCTCTATGGTAGAACGCCTTCTTACCATGCAGACGTCCCATGGGTTCGAATTCTCACTGTGACCCATTAATTAGTATTAATTTTTATTTCAACTTCTAGATATCTTGGTGGTAGACAGGATTGCTCACAACCAATGACGCCGATGACGAAATTGATGACGAGCTCTTTAACGCCATCGTGTTAAAACTTGCAGGACAGGCCGTCAGGTATGACATGTGCTGCAGACGCATAACCAGCTTCCGCAATTGGCTCGACTTCGTTCGGACTGGTCAAACGATAAACTTCGAGGTATTGCTGCCTCCTTGCGAGCATTCAGACATGCTTAGAACGGAAGAAGAAGAACGACTCACCTTGGCGTACTCGAACTTGAGGGTGCAGCAACCGGAATAGATGTCTGCCCCGTTGAGAGACTTCTTGGCACGCACCGTCAAACCATTTAGTTTTTGGGAGCGTGCAGTCAAGGCACAGACAGGCAAGCTTCATTGAGTGGCACGTAAACAAACAAACTACGCTCACAGAAAAAATAAACAAACAGATGTGCTCTTAAATAGAAGACGCGTGACAAGAAAGGTCACCTTGAAGACACAAGCATAACAAGCATCAACGCAAACACACGTGTAAAGAAGAAGGTGACGTCATCGTTCTATAGAAGCGATGCCATTCATGCAAGAGGAAGATTAATGACGAAAAACAAAAAGGAAAGCCAGTGCAATCGGCGAAGATGCCAGCCGCTGGAATGGTAACAAGTCGGAGCTGGCATCACCGCCGCAATCGCTGTTGGCTTTTAATTCTTTTTCGTTTGTTTTTTCGGGCTTCTACGTTTCCGGGAACTAAGTGACACTCTTTCGTTCATTCCATTGGTTCTAATAACTTCCCGTGTACATTCCTTGGCATTACTGTCTGTTATATCTCAGTAATATTGTGTTAAAACACGGAAAAACGAGCCCTTAGGTATACACTTCTTTCCCTTATTTCATTGAACGAGGGTCTCGTACTGGCAGACTTGGTGTGTTTAGGTTGTATAAGAGGGACATTTATTCAGCTGCCCGCTCATAATAAGTTCACGTTCTACGTGACGCCAAACATGGGCATAAGAGTGTTATCACACTCGTCGTTTGGCTTATAGATGGCGCTGACTGTCGCTCCTACTTCTAAATTCACAGATAAACCCAAAAAAGTGGATGGAGGGAGGGCCGCTGTGATAGCTCAGTGGTTAGAGCATCGAACGCGTAATTCGAAGGTCGTAGGTTCGATTCCTGCTCACAGTTGGTAATTTTTTCATCCACTTTTCTTTCTTCTTATTTACATTCCATTGGTTTTAATAACTTCCCCTGTACATTCCTTGGCATTACTGTCTGTTATACCTCATTAATATTGTGTTAAAAACACGGAAAAACGAGCCCTTAGGTATACACTTCTTTCCCTTATTTCATTGAACGAGGGTCTCGTACTGGCAGACTTGGTGTGTTTAGGTTGTATAAGAGGGACATTTATTCAGCTGCCCGCTCATAATAAGTTCACGTTCTACGTGACGCCAAACATGGGCATAAGAGTGTTATCACACTCGTCGTTTGGCTTATAGATGGCGCTGACTGTCGCTCCTACTTCTAAATTCACAGATAAACCCAAAAAAGTGGATGGAGGGAGGGCCGCTGTGATAGCTCAGTATTTTGAGCATCGAACGCGTAATTCGAAGGTCGTAGGTTCGATTCCTGCTCACAGTTGGTAATTTTTTCATCCACTTTTCTTTCTTCTTATTTACATTCCATTGGTTTTAATAACTTCCCCTGTACATTCCTTGGCATTACTGTCTGTTATACCTCATTAATATTGTGTTAAAAACACGGAAAAACGAGCCCTTAGGTATACACTTCTTTCCCTTATTTCATTGAACGAGGGTCTCGTACTGGCAGACTTGGTGTGTTTAGGTTGTATAAGAGGGACATTTATTCAGCTGCCCACTCATAATAAGTTCACGTTCTACGTGACGCCAAACATGGGCATAAGAGTGTTATCACACTCGTCGTTTGGCTTATAGATGGCGCTGACTGTCGCTCCTACTTCTAAATTCACAGATAAACCCAAAAAAGTGGATGGAGGGAGGGCCGCTGTGATAGCTCAGTGGTTAGAGCATCGAACGCGTAATTCGAAGGTCGTAGGTTCGATTCCTGCTCACAGTTGGTAATTTTTTCATCCACTTTTCTTTCTTCTTATTTACATTCCATTGGTTTTAATAACTTCCCCTGTACATTCCTTGGCATTACTGTCTGTTATATCTCATATATATATATATATATATATTGGGGGCATTTGTTACTTACATCGTCCTCATCCCTGCATGATCATAATCACCATCATCCGCTTGTCTCTTTGTCCTCATTGCCACTCTTGGTCATCATCATCGTCATCGTCTGTGTACTGGCTCTGCCCGTTCGTTTTGCAAGGTCTTTCCTCAATTAAACGCTGTCGCAACCAAAACTACCAAGACTTCATATTATATATATATATATATATATATATATATATATATATATATATATATATATATATATTGCAACATTGGCTTTTACGAGTTTACCAAAAGGCTCTCGCGTCGCTGTTTTCACAGACGCGTCGCTATACTTTTGCTGCCTTTGGCTCAAAATTGGTTACTTCTTATCTATTTCTTTCTGATTCGAAGGCTTTTTTTTCACTTTTCGACGTGGTAGCTTTAAATGTGGGAGCAAGCTTTTCTCTATTCACCAAGTTTACCGAGCGATCGAAAACAAGAAAAAAAAAATACTGGCCACGTATCTGCTCGCTTCACTGCAAATGTCGTCGAAAGACGATGGGCTTCTGCCGGCCAAGCGGCCATTTCTGTTTTGCCTTGTCTCAGACAGCGCCTCCTCTATGTTGAATCGGCCGCATCTGGCGGGCATTGATAAAATGGAGGAGGCGCTGCGTGAAATATGAATGCTAGGTGGCAGTGCCGTCGGGAAACGTGCGCTTGTGCAGACCCCGCGGCCACTGCCAGGTGGCAGCACCACACCATCGGCAGATGTTATATTCGTGCATAGCGTCGAATTTCCAGCGCAGCCCGAAAAACACTATAGGGTCTCGTAGAATTTTACAGTAAAGGAACACACCACCTAATACTTACGTCTTCATGTGGTGCCTCAGATATGCGTCATATTTGCTTTTTGATCCACAACGCATACAAGTATGAACAAAGCCACCAGTTCAAGATGACTGGAAGTTCAGCAAGTGCTTAAACATTGGCCGGTTGGCTGAATCATTTGACAGACAGACAGACAGACAGACAGACAGACAGACAGACAGACAGACAGACAGACAGACAGACAGACAGACAGACAGACAGACAGACAGACAGACAGACAGATAGATAGATAGATAGATAGATAGATAGATAGATAGATAGATAGATAGATAGATAGATAGATAGATAGATAGATAGATAGATAGATAGATAGATAGATAGATAGATAGATAGATAGATAGATAGAATAGACAAACAGACAAACAAAATTTCTGCGTTCAAGTATCCAAACAAAGACCATCGCCTTTCAAAAACAGGATACGTGACAGCGCAGTTCGCAACAGACGCATCACGTGATGCACACTGCGCCGACGGTATGATTGGTGGAGACGTACAACGCTGAATTATGGAAGGATATCCCGGTCGGAGCTATTCAACGTTTCCCAAAGGCTAACGGCAAAATGAAGTAGCGCGAGCGCATGCCAGAAAGAACCCGGCCCCGACGCCATCGATTCGAAAAAGCCAAGTTAGAATGGCAAGCGAAAGAAAATGAGTTATCGCCTTCGAGAACTACCGGAAAACGAAGAAATCAGCAGACACCTTCCCCCCTCCACCCCACACACTCTTTCAGTCATAAATCACGTAGCATTCCGCAAAAATATACGCCCAGCGTACACAAAAGTCGGTAAAATATAAACTCAAAGTTAAGATTATTTATGGGGGCATGCAGTCGCATATATTGTGCAGTCTTATCACTATAGAGACCCGAGAAATAAACGAAACTACTCGTGGGTATACATACACGTGAAAAAAAAAGAGCGTGTTACGGTTTGGAAGGAATAACTTTCGACAATATAACGCCATGCATTATTACTTCCGTTCATCCCACCATCCCCTAAATGACAAGCTCTTCGCGTGGCTCGGGTAATCTTTTTTTTATTTACTTATTTCAATGTAGCGAGAAAAAAAAGGACCGGTTCATCCACTTCTGAATGTGGTCTAGACGCTTTGGTGGTCTATCAGGAAAACCGCAGGCGACTCAATCGTTTCATACAGATCGAGCGAAAATTTCCAGTCTTTTTCGAAGTACTGGGAATTACCTTTTGCATTTTTCAAACAGTATTTCATTTTTTTTGTTTATATGTTCCATTCGTTTGTGTTTTGTCGGTAAACTCTGTGTTTATTGCGGCTTGGTTTGGACAAAAGAAATTAAGTTGCCACAGCCCAACATGGACCGTGGCATCTCACAGTTCATATTTAATGGACGCATTTCACTGCCGCGATATTGGGCTTTTCGCGTTTTTAAACAACTAAACGAACAGTACTACGGTAAACTATAGACGCACGTGCATGAAAACTGCTTCGTCGGTGTATTCAGCGTTTCGTAACCATTTTCATTCCCGTGGTGGCACACAAAAACAAAACATTCGTTTAACAGCAACAAGGTAGCGGCGCCCATTTATACCTAAAACCATTTACACAGGTACACAAGTGGCACGGTTACAAACTTCTTATCATCACTCACAAAGCGCCCGTCGTACAGGTAGAGCCGCGCTTTGGCACCAGGCAAGGGCGAAATCGATCTCCGATTAAGGCGAAAGGAAGCAAAGGCTAATTCCAGGCAGCAACTCGGAGGCGAAACCAGCGAAACAAGTGCACGGCAGGGCCTTTGTCTCTCATTATCGAAACGACGCTTGCGACGGCCGTAATTGCATTACGGCAAGCAGAGCGAATAGCGATCCGCGATGTATGTGGTACGCAAGCGTCATCGAGTTGAGGTTTCGGCTATACCTCAGAACTTTTCAGGTGACGCTTTTGTAATAAAGCGATTTTCTAATGTTTTCCTTGAAATAGTGTGACAAGACCATGCTAAATTTTGTTGTGTAATGGTTTATTTATTGTGTTATTTATTTATTTACTTCTGTGTGTTATTTGTTGTGTTATATATGTATTTCTGAAAACATATGCGACAGATTGAGCGGCCTGCGCGCCAAACTGTATTACGGAGCAGAGGCCCCATGTCAGGCTATATAGCCTTTAGCCTCTGCTCCCGATCCTGTAACAATTTCAGGACAAATAAACTTCAATTCAATTCAATTCAACTCATCCGTCGCAACAGCGGTGTACTTCACCAGACACTCGCGGTGTAGCTCGTCGGCGACTATATGACGACGATCGAATTCAATCACCGCGCCGCCGCTGCACAATGAAAGACTGCGGCAGATGGAGGACAAGAGACCAGAAGGACGACCGTTGTGAGAAAGAGAGAGAGAGAATACAATCACAAAAGAGATGACAATGGCAGAGTTTTGCGATACAAGCGGTCCTGTTTATTGTGTTTATACGTCGCTCGCGAATCTCAGCCCATATTACGATAAATAAAGCAGCAGAAACAGCATTGTGTCACGTTATGCAACTTATACGTCATTACCTGTTTTTTTTTTATATTTGATGCATACCGTCTCATGTCACGCAGTGGATATTCGCATATTGTTTATACCCGGCATATCAAAGACTTAACCATGCAAGAATAATAATTGTGCGGGGGGGTTATTAAGTCCCAAAATCGTCGCTTCGATTATGCGAAACGTCATATATAGTCATCGTGAATCTGAGCGCACGGGCCTGTACCATGTTGTTTCACCGAAACAAGGACGACAGGATTCGATGCGCGCAGAGCTGTAATAATCGGCAAATGTGATCATCGTGGTTTACTGTATGAATTAGCGGGCTTGTTTGGAGGGGAGGAGGGTTAGAAAAAAAGTCACAGCCTGTTTGCAGTATGCGGGCGTCCATACAGTTTTCGCCTCTACCAAAATGCGACCACCATGGCAGGAATCAAACCGGCGACCTTCGGGTGGACAGTGCAGCACCAAAGCGGGAGCACCGTGCAAGAAAGCGGCAAAAAACGCCGACAAAAGTTTTTTTTTTTTATTCATTAAAGCGCGAAACTGGGGTCGTCAGCCAAGCATAAAAGCACAGCTGCGCCATGCTCTCTATTTATAGCTGCGGTTCGTTTGTTTGTTGTCTGTGAGCAGTGGCACAAGCAGAAATCAGGCGCCTTCTTCTTGTATAGCCACCACCACTACTATCATTAGCAAGCGTTGTACAAAAAAAAAAGGAAGGACGGAAAACAGAGGGAAAAGAAAGGCAGGGAGGTTAACCAGCCTATAGGCAGCCGGTTTGCTACCCTGCGCATGGGAGAGGGATGGGGAGATGAAAGAGAGCAGAGAGGGAAGAGAGAAACAGCACATTTCGAATGTGTGTACAAAAAAAAAATATCTATTATAAGGTACAGTGTGGCCAATCCCCCTTGTTGGTATGAGCCAAGATCTCCTAGGCGACAAGACAAGACAAGAGCATCACCACACCAAACGAGACTCATAGGGTTTGCACGAAATCGAAAACAATGATCCGTCTCCGTCCCGCGCTGACAAAATCGAATTAGACCTTCTGATAAGACTGCGACCGGCGTTCGGTGTTTTATACATTTTACCTTTTTTTCCAGAAAATATCGCCTCTCTTCTTTCGAATGTAATGAAGAAGGAGCAACAGAAGCGGGGAAAATCTCGACAGTTTCGCGAATAGGCAAATCCGTCCGGCTCACCGATGATAGGCGACGGCGGAGGGTACAGCCACTGTATCGGTAAAAAGAAAAGGAACCCGGCTCCGAGAAATGGAGGTGGGGCGAAAATTTAATAAAAGGGACTCATTTCCTCTTCCATTCTCTACTAAAAGAAGGTAAAAAAAGGAAAGGTTTCACCCAATACGAACTGCTGCCGCACTGATGTACACACTACTCACTGCCCAACGGCACGAAGATTCTAAAGTGTACACTTAAGCATGTTCCGGGGAAGGGGCTTTTTCGAAGCACTCCCGAATAGGCGGGGCATCGGAGCTGATTTACGACGACCCGGGGCACTTTGCTCGATCGCCCTTTACGTAACTCCCCAGTCGGAGATTTTTTATTTTAATTTTTTTTTTCGGAAGAACGCGCGCGGCCCGATGGGATGAAAAGTGATTAAAATTTTCGGCCTGACCGGGTTGCACGTGGCAAACCCCGAGTTGTGAACTGCAAGACGCGACGAAGCACGATGTAGAGGGGGCTGTAATGAGTGTTACTACCCCTGGTTTTTTTTTTTTTTTGGAGGGGGGGAGCAATTTGTCGGCATTATCTTCTCTCGTACTAAGAGGCTCAGTTCGAGTAATATAATGGTAATGTAATTTCTTACGTAAAAAACATCGTTATTAATGTAGCAAGGAGAAGGAGGAGGAAAAAAACATTATTAAAAGTCCAGCGAGTTGGTGTTATGGGCCAATGGCCCCGCGTATTGAGTTACGGCCAGGAGTCCTTGAATCGGTGCGGCTTCCGCGGCCCACTGGACGGACGGCCCACATCTGATCTTCCGGGGCGGGGGGCTGAGTGTTTTTTTTTCCAGCAGGTCCTTTATTCAGTACAATACAGTGCAAGTAAAAAGTAGATATAATACAGAAGGAGGTCCCAAAGTAAAAACTGTCAGGGGGACCTCCTGTGAATTCATGTATAAAAATATAGAACAAAGATTGGCAACTAAGGAAAAAACAGCAAGAGAATAAAACAAAATGAACGTAATGAAAATTATTATTGAAACTTATGGTAGTTCAAGATATATACATGTAAGTGATAAAACAGGAGATAACTAATTGGATTAAATGACTATAACGTAACACATACATATCACTAACTAATGCAGTGTCACTTCAGAACCTATACACGTACACATAAATGCATATAACCGTATTTAAACACATAAATATATACACATACATATATATTCAGGTGTCGCATGTTGTTAGTAAGAACTGTTTTAGATGCCAAGGGAAACACTGTAATGAGGGGCTTGATTTAATAATTGATGGTAGAGAGTTCTAGGAAAATTGCAGAAAACAAGGCTGTCATTTTGCCGTAGTTAGTGCTTACTTTTGGAAGCAGAAGGTTACTATTTTCAGAAAACCGTGTGTTATTAGTATTGTGAAGATGTGTGAGGGGAAGTATGTCAGTGGGAATGTCACCGACTCTACTTTTGAATAATAAAATTCCAAGTTTGAGTTGAAAAGTGGAATTGAACGGTAGAATTTCGAGAGTGCTAAAGAGGGGTGCTGCTGATGTTGTGTAGGAACTATGTGTGATAATTCGGACTGCTCTTTTCTGAAGGTGAATGAGAGATGTTAGGTGTGTGGCGTAGGTATTGGCCCAGGATGAAATGCAGTAGGTTAGGTGACTGTTAATGAAAGCATAGCAAAGTGATTTTAAAATGTGTTGCTGAAAACAATGCCTTATGCGAATGAGTATGCGGATGCCAAAAGCAGTCTTTTTGATGACAGAATTCACGTGAATGTTATATTTGAGTTGAGGGTCTAATGTGACACCTAGTTGAGGGTGTAATGTGACACCTGGTGCGGCTTTTCAGAGCACGCGAAGGCTGTTACTATAAGACCCTGTAATATAGTTATAGGCAATAATCCCTCGGAAATCCACAACATAAGCACCAAAGAGGCTCTGGAGTCACAAGGCTTGCAGCTGCCCGTTTCGTAGATATCGAGGGTGAAAAAAGCTAACCCAGTTAGTGAGGCGAGCTAATCACTTTTTGAACAATAAAAAAATAAACAAATTGTAGATCCCACGTACAGTGGGAATCGATGATATGCAAAGCACGAATGAGAAATGTTGATATGTCACTTTCAAATCAGGTCAACGTTACGAGGTGGAGGTAACGGATGCTGTACATGACTTCCGTGTCATTATTATCATGTTCCGATGTGTCGTTTACCTTCGTAATCTATTCACGTCACGTTATACCAAATTTAGTATATGTGGAGCTAGCGAAACAGCCGCGATCGTGCTATGACCGTGGTATGTTGTAATGTTCTTACATACCACGCGTGTCAGGATTATCATGTTCACACCGGTCATATATTACGTCATGCATTGACGTCACGTAACACCAAGTTTGGTATATGTGACGCTAGCAAAATGGCCGCGAACGCACCATGAAGGGCCTAATATACTCCAGTGTAGCGTTGACGCGCGCGCACGCTGGGCACAGCGACGGTAACGCTAGCAAAATGCGAGCACTCTATAGTCAGCCGCCAGGCGCGACCAGCGTCCGCCGGTGCGGCCCGACGGCAACTGGCGCGAAAAGCGATATGCTGCATTTGGCGCCGATGCGTTACCCAGACAACACTCAGCGGCGTCTCCCTCTTTTCGTGACGGAGGGATGCCGGACGCGTTGAAACGCGCATGCGTCAAAGCAACGCAGCGCGGCACGTACCTGCGAGTATGTGGCAGGACCGGCGTCTGGTGTGGCAAAGCCAGCGTGACGCGACGAAATGAACGCCGGTGAGCACGCGCTCCGTGTCACGTCGAAATGTATTGGCGCCTTCATTTTGGCATGTAGTCATGTCGTTACATGACACGCATCTCATGATTATCATATTTGCACCAGTCAAATACCTTCGTCATCTATTCACGTCCGGTAATACCAAATTTGGTATATTTGAAGCTAGCGAGACGGCCCCGAGCGCATCATGAGCGTGTCATGCAGTTATGTTGTTACATGACACGCATCTTTTTTTTCGTTTAACGTCCCAAAACCACCATATGATTATGACAGACGCCATAGTGGAGGGCTCCGGAAATTTTGACCACCTGGGGTTCTTTAACGTGCATCCAAATCTGAGCACACGGGCCTACAACATTTCCGCCTCCATCGGAAATGCAGCCGCCGCAGCCGGGATTTGAACCTGTGACCTGCGGGTCAGCAGCCGAGTACCTTAGCCACTAGACCTCCGCGACGGGGCACATGACACGCATGTGATGATTTTCATGTTAGAATCTGTCGTTTGTGTTCGCCATGCAATCATGCCATACCATACCAGTTTTGCAACATGCCACGTGAATGAAACCACTGCAAGAGCTAAAAGACCATGAAATGTAAATCATGACATTCATGACATACATGTCTTGATTTTCATGTTATGACTAGTCAAATATGTTCTTCGTACAGTCATGTTATGCCATACCAAGTTTGGTATCGATACCATTATTGAAACGGCCAGGAGAGCTAAAAGTCGTAGCCAAGAGAGCAAAAGTGGCTAGACAGACAGACAGACAGATAGATAGATAGATAGATAGATAGATAGATAGATAGATAGATAGATAGATAGATAGATAGATAGATAGATAGATAGATAGATAGATAGATAGATAGATAGATAGATAGATAGATAGATAGATAGATAGATAGATAGATAGATAGATTCACATTAATCATACACATTGCGGTGATGTTCTCACCCTCCTTACGAGGGCGTTCGGGCCTCATGGCGCACGCGCGTCTCGCGGATAAGCCACATCTCGGTTTAGCAGCCGCCGAGTGGTAGGGCGGTATAGCCGCCGAGCGGTATAGATAGATAGATACGCTCATATCGCTAAAGTTCGCTAAGAAATGCTTCGCATTTAGAAATCACCGCCTTAACCACCAAGCAAATGATGTTAGAGGAGCTGGCTTGGAGATAACCGGGTAACCTGCAAATCCTCTGTATACACTTTACTCTACGATCATACAAAGTCGAGGCGGGTTTGCTTGACGCTGAGCCCTTTGTTGCACTGCGCCCGCGCGATAACAAACAGGAGAACCAAAAAGAAAGAAGAATGGGAGGGCACGAGCGGTAGAAATAAACATGGACGTTCTTGGCGTACGGCTCGGGTCTTGAATACGTGATATCCTTTCTGGTGCCGATACCCCCCCCCCCCCGGTTACGCCCTTCCAAGACTTCTACTTCCGATGGCGTGCTTGGAGCGGCTGCGCAAGAACCGTGGCGTCGTCAAAGCCAGCGTCACACGAACTATCTCGCTCCTGACCATCGAGCTGCAGGCCTCCGTTCCCGATGCCAGTCAGGTCGACTTCCACGTCGCCTACCTCACTCAGAAGAAAGCCGAACTTGTCACCTTAAACAAAGAAATTTTCTGTTCGACTGACGACAACTACGTGGAAGAGCTCGAGGTCGCGGAAGAGTACGACCGAAGGGTCTCTTACGCCGTGTCCCAAGCGCGTTTCTTCCTCCGAGAGGCCGCGAACAAGGCGACAGTAACGAGTGCTGTGAGGTCGGTGGCTACATCACCCAACGCCGACGCCAGTGGTGCCAGCACCGCAGCCCAGAGTCAGGTCAGTGACTCTTCTCGAGTAGCCGATGCGATTCCCAGTCAAGGAACGATGCCGCGTTATCGCATGGTGGTCTTGCCGAAACTACATATCCCGAAGTTTTCAATCCTATTTTATCGGTGCAGCAAAGAGAGCAATCCAAGGCATCCGACTAACCGAGGACAATTACTACATCGCGATCAAGACCTTGACGAAGCGATTTGGTCGACGCGACGTGCTTGCCAACGCGCGCGTTGACCACCTGCTCGCCTTAGCGCCAGTCAAGTCGTTGGCAGACGTGGGGAAACTTCGCTTGCTCTACGATAAGGTCAACTTCCGAGTCTCCGCGTTGACCGGTTTGGGCGTCTCTCCGGACCAGTACGACGTGGTCCTCAACCGCGTCCTGATGAAGTGTCTGCCAGTTGATCTCGCGATTCTCTACCGCCATAAGGTGCAGGAAGCGCCGCAGGAAACGTCCGGCATCGCAACACCTGAACAGAGAGCTCGCCAGGCAGCCGAATTTATCAATTTTCTGCTCGTTCAGATTGAGGTCTGAGAGGAAAGCAGGCCAGAACAAACGGCGTCTGGTTTCTCGCGGGGTCGGCCTGAAGAGGTCGTATCTCCGTCGGCACCTATGGGACATTTGCCTACGGCGTCCGCACTTGCTGCCGAGTCTGTTACAGTTACGGAAGAGGTGTGCCCTTTATGCAGCAGTTGTCAGCACACCATCGCGGACTGCAACGTTCAATTCTCGGCTGAGGAAGAACGGGCTCGGTTGCGCACTGCTCGCTGCTGCCACTGTTGCGGCTTGCAAAACCACATGGCACGTTTTTGCCGACGTGTACGCATCATCACCTGTAGTAAGTGCAACCGATGACACCTCACTATCCTCGGTGCATTGTTCACACCGGCAGCCCCAACCCGTACAAACGCGACGACAGTGAAACAAGACGACCCACGCATCGCCAGGCGAGGCACTAACACGCCTTCAGTGACATCGGCCCTAAGCGCCCTGAGTGGAATCAGCGCCGTTCTCCTTCAACCAGGACGAGTCTGGATCGAGTGCGGGTGCCGAAAGCGTCTCCTGCGCATTCTTCTTGACAGCGACAGCCAGCGCACATTCATACGAGCGGATGTCTCAAAGGACCTCAGATGCCCGGTTATCGAAGCCGAAGAACTTTCTTTGGTTACGTTCGGCCACTCGAAGCCCCGCGAAGTAACACGCAGTCGACGGGTAGCTTTGACTCTACGAGGCCAACCTAGGGACATGGCGATAACCGTGGAGGCCTTGGAAGTACCCGAAGTGTGTGCAGTTACCAGTCCGCTGCTCAGTACTGATGTTTCGCAGCTTTTGTGCGACAAGAACTATGATGCTGCAGCCAACTTTCATCCCGACATCTGGCACCAACAGGAAGTAAGCGTTTTACTTGGTTTCGACGTCTACTGGAAGGTAGCAACTGGAAGGATAGATCACTTGTCCAGTGATCTTACGGCCATGGAAACCAAGTTCAGCTGGACCGTTCAAGGCACCATGGAACGCGAGAGAAGTTCAGCATACACGAGCGCTCTATTTCTGTACTGTAGCATGAAATTTGTTCCTAATGGTGATCTTTCCGCAATGTGGCATCTCGACGTCATGGGGATCAAGGCGCCTGCTGAGAATAGCAGGAAGGCTCCACCAGAACTTGAGGCATCTGAACAGGGCATCATCAAATTTGACGTCTGCTACAAGGTTCCGCTAAAACCACAAGTTTTAGGTAGACATTCAGGCAGCGATCATCGGAGATTGGGAGAAGGCTGTCCAGAAGTGCAATTAAACTGGTTCAAGAAACGTTCTGAACTGTATAGACACCGTGGCAAGGCAATCACAGCGGCGTTTAGCAAAAAAAAACATACAAGGCGATTGGAAATACCGCAGCCACAAGACGATGACTATTATGCGCCTCATCATGCAGTCATTCATAAAAATGCTGTCACACCAAGGCTTCGTGCTGTGTCTGACGCCTCAACGCACGCGCTAGGTTATGCCTGCCACAACGATGTCCTGCTGAAGAGTTCAAAGCTCAACGCTGATGTTATGCAGTTGCTCCTCGTCTTCCAGAGCCAACCAGTCGTCCAGTGGAAGTTCGGGGGAGATCTTTGGCGGGAAGACCGGTAATACCGGATCACCCGCTTTACTGGAAACACATCGAGGCGGTCGTTTGTGCTACAGCTTGAACGCCGAAGGCTTCGCTGTTGGGAGCTGTGAATTGTGCTCCTGTGTTGACGGTAGCGCACGTCCAGTGCTACAATATCTGAATGGGATGGTCAGCGCACCCAGGAGAGAACGATATTGCGCGCAGGCTTTAGGGTGACTAGCTTCTGGAAAGGCAAGGAAATCTACTGGTTCAGTTAGCATATATTCTGCAGGCAAGTGAGCGAGACAAGTGATTTGGACTAGCGAGACTGCCTCGTGATCGTCTTGGCCCCTTGGGAGTATGTTGCGGGTAATTGTGGCCACGCGACAACAAGCAGGAGAGCCAAAGAGAACTAAGAATGAGAGGGCACGAGCGGTATAAATAAGCAAGGACGTTCTTGGTGTAGGGCTCGGGTCTTGAATACGCGATACCTTTTTCGCTTCGATCTCCCGGGCTCTTTCCGCAAGGTCTTGGTGGCTAGCCCTAGCTGCTGCTGCGTTGAGAGGCCGCTGCGTTGCTGCCTTGGCTTCTGGGGTGTTCACGCTGCGAAGCGGTAACAAACATGTTGCGGAGCGGTAACGAAGAGCGTTTGTTCACTAAGTGAGCTCCCAGCGAAGAGAAAGGAAACGCACCAAATGTGAGCACTGTATACATGCGTGGCCCTCTAGCAGTCACCTTTTTAACTAGAGCATGCAGCGCAGTGTGGCTCACCGGAGAGAGCGATGTTGTGAAAGAGCACAGCGGCGCCTCTAGCGGGAGCAATAAGAACTAGTGAACCCGTCGCCGACAACGGACAAGGCGCGAGCATAAGGAGCAAACCTCCTAAATATGTGCAGTTGACACCAAAAGCGTTCCGTGCTTCCAGTAGTCAAAAAGTCACATTGCCGCTCATGCATTCGCAGAAGAAAGCCATCACTGTGTTCTTCTCAGTCGATTGCATTCTATTTTTTTTTCGTCGATTGCCACTACACAAGCAGCGCAGAGACGCCACCACGTAGCGATAATATCCTGCTAAAGTAATTATTAGAGAATGAAGAAAGAAACAAGAATAGAAAATGAGGAAAGGAGGTTAACCAGATGAGCGTCTGGTTTCCTACCCTGCACTGGGGATAGGGGGATGGGGATTAAAAAAAGAGAGGAGAGAAGGAGAGCACTTCTCGCACACAGATATGCAGGCAGTCAGTCATTGAGGCCGGGAACTTTTCTGACCAACAAGACTTCAGCATTCAGACACGCGACACGAAAATGGGGCCTTAGAGAAAGTCGTAGGCGATCCGTGGGGACAGCGCTGAAAACACTGCATTGAGAACCTCCAGCAGTGTATGGGCCGTTTAGGCTGATGGAGTATTTAGCTTTTTCAAAAGCATAAATATGGTGTTCATGAGTGATCATAGCGTCACAGGGATGTCCTCGTCTTTTTTCCGGCATGGCGTAGTTAAACAGCGCTGTCGTTGCCTCGGTCAATGTTGACTCGGAGTTTTCGAATAGCGTAAGCAAAGATTTGCGTCAGCGTTTCGCGCCACTGCGCATGCGTCGTACACTAATCGCTTGCGGGATCTCGTTAACGAACGCTAACTTAGCGTATACGCTCTTCGGAAACTTTATATTCTTGATCGGCTACCTAATAACTTGACCTTAATTGCACTGTGCCAACGAAATCACCGGCTGCATCTCCTCGTATATAAGTCGCCTTCACCCTTCTCTCATCACCAGACCAGTGACGATGCGATGCACTCGTTGCTGAGTATGGGAGGTGTTGTGGGTTCGAATATAGGAAAACGATTGCGTTGTGCCGTAGCCCGATCGTGACCCACCGCCGATGGAGTCGGTGTGAGCGCCCACGCTGTCCTGCGAAGTGGCGGTTGATTGGTCCGGGGCCAGAGGAGCGATCTCTTGCCTGCCCGAGGGCTGCTCGCTCGAATGTGCGAGCTACTCGAGCCGGTATACAGTGTCCGACCGTTGTGTCGACTGCAGCAACGATCGATGCAGTCTGATCTCTGGTCGGACACAACCGGGGTCGCTGCACCCCTGCGGAAATCTTCGCTTCAGCACTCGCTTCCCCGGGATGCTCGGCGACGAGACCTGCAGGGGGCCAGCCTCCACACCGCTCCTGCTTCTTTTAGCGGCAATATTCATGTTCGTTCGCCGTAACAGTCCATCAATTCTAAATTGAGACGGCATGACAAATCTCTGGGCATTACAAAAGATTTTTTTTCACTTAAGGCTTGTCTGCTGCCCCGTCGTATCCAGCTACTATAGTAGTAGCGCGCCCACTATAGAGGGCTCTGCGGCGCGTGGGAATGAAGCGAGCTCCCCTCCCGCGCGCCACGCCTAATGGCGAATTCCACTGGTCGATCCGGAGCGGCCGCCGAAATCCTGGAGCGAGCACTCTGATCGTGCCAAGCCGGATCTGCGAGTGGAACACGTGAATGCCCCGCCTGAGGTCGCGCCGGGAGTTGTTTGCACATGCGTCATTAAATTAGTCCTGAAAACTTCCTCTTCTTCGGTCGAGACTTAGGCTATGCACACGGCGGGAAAGCACGTTGTTATGCCTGCGAGCGAGTCCGCAGCGAACGTCCATGCCTCGGAAAAAAGGAAATCTGTGTCAAGGCCAGCACGCGAGCCCGCCTGACGCGATCAACAACTCAACGGCGTCAACACGCGACGGCGCCTTTCTGGCGCGCACGTGCAGTGAGTCACTCGAGCAGCCCGTCGAGCCAGCAACCGGCGCCTTCCTATCTGGCGGGTCTGACCCAAAGCCGGGCGACGTCACTCCTCCTTGGGAGCAGCCACCTGCAGCGCAGCCTCTCTAGATTCGATGAGAAAGAATGACGCGGCCCAGCGGCGACCACATTGGAGGAGTCTGACCTCACGACCAGCGGCGCTTCTGGTTGGACATTTGGTTTCTCAAAGAATCCACCCGGTGCATATAAAAGAAGCCCTGCGGCGCGTCGCAAACAGCAGCCCTGTTGAAGAGCAGACATGTGTGTCGCAGTTGAGCTCTGTGTTAGCAGCAGACATGTGTGTCTGTCACGGACGGCTATTTTTGGCGACACCGCGTCACGGCAATTAACGGGCGCCGTACTCCCCGACTGACCTTGAGAAACGGCGGTGCATGAAAGGGATCCGAGAAGTGCATAATGAGGTGGATCCGAGAAGTGCAAAAGCGTGGGAAACGCTCTGGTGGCCAAGCCGTATGACAACAACCCGACAGGTTGTCACTCTCGCTAGTGGAGGACCCTCTCCCAATTAAAAAGGGGTGGGGTCCAAAATATTTTTGGGGCGGAGTTTCCCATCAATTAAACGCGCATGATTGGACCCAGGTCGAGGTCTCTTGTCCCCAAGGAAGAGAGCGAGGAGACACGAGGGGGATTTAAGCGCAGGATTTTGCCCTGCTAGGCAGACTAGTCGCTGACCAAGATGGTGTAGAAACAGATCAACAAGCATCTCTTCTAGAAGTTTTTAGTGTGGCTCTGTATCGGCTGGCCACCTAAACTTAGCCGTTCGTCTAGCTGTGACGCGATATTAACGTCTGCAACGTAGACATCGGGACTTCGCCTCGAGATAGCTCAACCTGCTCGAAGTCACCTGAAAGCACTAGCCTCCCGGAGCCACCAGCGTTGCAACACCGCCGACATCGCAGTCGTGCCAGAACTCTCTTCGACTTCTCGCATCCAATCGTCGGGGACGCAACGCTGTCGGTCATCACACGTATGCCTTCACCTGTTTATATCTTCGAACTTTCTCCTCTGTAGTTATGTTGTTTTAGTTTGTGTAGTTTGTAATAGTTCTCTCGCGTAAGCTGATTTATTGTTTTTATATGTATTTGTATCAAGTGTTGATGTAATTTGTTAGCTGTATTGAAGTGTTGTATTAGACCCCGTGTGCTGCAATATCACTAGAGTAAAGTTTGTTTTGTTTTCTCACGTCTCTGATCTCTTCACTGTCTCTGCTTGCGTACGGAACGAACCAACCTGCTGTCATTCCCGTCGCCGACTTCGCGCTGGCGACGCTAGAGTGGCAGCTTGTAACAGTGTCAGAGAAGAGAGCTATGTGATAGAGAGTTGAGCTGTGTGTCAGAGAAAAGAGCTATGGGATAGACAGTTGAGCTACGTGTTAGCAGACCTGTTAGAGAGCAGACATGTGTGTCAGAGAAGATAGCTATGTGATTGAGAGTTGAGCTGTGTGTCAGAGAAGAGAGCTATGTGATAGAGAGCTGAGCTACGTGTTAGCAGACTTGTTGGAGAGCAGACATGTGTGTCAGAGAAGAGAGCTATGTGATAGAGAGTTGAGCTGTGTGTCAGAGAAGAGAGCTATGTGATGGAGAGTTGAGCTATGTGTTAGCAGTCCTATGTGAGAGCAGACATGTGTGTCGCAGTTGAGCTATGCTGTTCAGTTGAGCTATGTGTTAGCAGTTGAGCTGTGTGTCAGAGTTGAGCTATGTGTTAGCAGACCCATTTGAGAGCAGACCTATGTGTTAGAGAGGAGAGCTCGGCTCTTCGGGTCTCTAAGCTGTCGGCCCCAGTGCTGAGTATGTAGCGCCTCCGTATATATGCTGTACATAAACCTTGTTTAACTCACCGTCGTCTCGTCCGCTCGTCTATCAGCTCTGCGCAGAAGCAGTCGCGAGCTGAGAAACCTACGCTACCAAACGGCTGGTGACCTTCCCGGCGGAGTTCGAAGCAGTGGCGCCTTCGGGACCGTGTTGGCGTCGCCGTCTTTCGAAACAGTGGTTGCAGCGGTGAGATTTTGAGGCGTCCTTCGTAACGTCGTCGGAGGCGCGCTTCGCAACAACGTGCACCTCGTCCTCGTTGCTGCTACTAGTGCTCTCGTTGTCGCTCAAAGCGAGAAGCAAACCAGCAGCAGCACGTCCAACAGCATCAAACAATGCCATATTAGAGATGTAAATCCGCGCAGAGGGCACCGCCTCGAAACAGAAAAAAAAAAACCGCTCGAGGCAACTGCAGGCAACAGCGCTGCCCGACTGTGCCGGAAATGACGGCAACGCATTCTCGGAGTTCCGGCGAAATCCGTCTTTGCAACACCGAGTTATGAAGCGTGGAAACTTGGGCAAGTTGGTAGGACATAACTGAATGCAGGAACAGGGCAACCTAGGAGTAATTGCTTCGTAACTACGGAAGCGAAAAAGTCCGCGCTCTTTTCTGTTCTTGTTTTTTTTCGATTCCGTAGTTACGAAGTAACTACTTCTAGGTTGCGCTGTTCCTGCATTCAGTTCTGCAAGACGGAGCACGCGGAACGCTCTGTCACGGATTGAGTTGCAACTAATCTGCCAGTGGAACACGCGAGCTTGCTCCGAATCTACCGGCGGAATGCATATCCTCGGCCGCGGAGAAAGAAAACTTTCTCCCGCTCGACGAGTGGAATTTGCCATAAGTGCCTCGTTGAACGTTCTTTCTCTCTCTCTCTCTCTCAACAGTCGTCAGTGTGTATAATAATAATAATAATAATAATAATAATAATAATAATAATAATAATAATAATAATAATAATAATAATAATAATAAGTGGAGGGCGACGGGTATTTCGACCATCTGCTGTCATTTAACCTGCACTGAAATCGCTCAGTACAAAGGGCCTCTACCGATTCACCTCCATCGAAATGTGACCGCCGCGGCCGAGGGTCGGAACCGCCACCTCCGCACCCGACTCTCTTCGCCATAAATTACTACTCATCACTAGCTCATCGTCTGAGATCCCCATCGCTCAGCGGTGAGGCCTATACACCCCAATAACTTTTACTTCACCTCCTTTTTTTCTCTTTCTTACACGAATAGGCTTCAAACACGCCCCGTCCTGCTTCTTATAATACGCCCAGTTTTCCCCTTCTATAGTACACGTTCTCTAGCGAGGGTTCTGCGGAACAGAATGGTCCTGCGGAGATGTGTGACACTGCGCAATTATTATTGTTATTATTATTATTATTATTATTATTATTATTATTATTATTATTATTATTATTATTATTATTATTATTATTATTATTATTATTATTATTATTATTATTATTATTATTATTATTATTATTATTATTATTATTATTTGCTTACACAGATACACAGAGGAAATAGGGAGAGAGCAAGCTGGCAACTGCCACCTAGAGGGGCACAACACCTGGTCACTCTTTCGGGGTGAGGGAAGAAACAGAGGAAACAAAGAGGGGAGAAAGATGAAAGAAGATGAGGAAGGGAGAAATGATGGCAACGATGTTAATGCACCAGTAGCATTAAACAAGAGAGAGAGAGAGGGAAATCTGCCCTCGGTAAGAAGAGTAGCCTGGTCCACGCTTCCGTCCCTATCCGTGCTGTCAACAGCGTTCGTTCCACTCGTGTAGCGAAGGAGACGGCTAATGACGGCGCTCCCATTCCTTCCCGCAAATGGACGCTCTCCTTTCTCTTTCTCTAAAAGGGTCGTTCCTTCAGGGTAGAAAAAAAAAAGAGGTGAAAGCCGACGAAAGGAAGGGCAATCAATTCCGCGCAGCATCCTCTTCCGCTCTCCCGAGCTGGCAGACTGGCTCGAGCGTATGTATATACAGATGCAGTCGACGGCTGACGCGACGCGAGGTGCGTTCCACGTTGTTACCCGGCCCGCGAGTGTGCCGCACATGGAAAGGCAACGAAGAAAATGAGGAACGTCCTATTACAGGAAAGGAAACGCTGCGCATCTCGCGATGGTGAACACAATGTGCAGAGTCATCACTGACGAAAGCGCGAACGTCAGCGTCGACTGAGCAACAGTCCCGCATGTGTCGCCACCTGCGTTGTTCTGTGTGTCAAGCGCTGTTTTGACATTTATTGCCGAATGTTATCCCCCTCCCCCCCTTTTTTTTTTCTTTCCGGCAGATAACGGGCGACGAGCACTGAACAGGCAGTCGTCTTAACTTCCCGGTCTACCCGAAGTCTCCCAAAGTGTGGCATAAGCGAGACCGGCGGTGCAGGCTTTTCTGTACACGTATATAGTAGAAAGGAGCTTTTCTGCAATCAGGATTTGATTACAACAACTATGTAGAGAGGGCCTGCTAGGTCACTTTCTTTTTCCTAGTCCAAATGAGATGCCAGCGTCCTAAAACGCAGAACTTTCAGTTGAATCTGAAAAGCAACATCAAGTTCAGTGCGAAAATAAACTCTCAATATAAGTATAGTTGATATACTGCGATACCATTAATAGACGCGCCCGGTACGGGAGGGATCCGAAAATCCTGACAATCCTTAAACCTGCACCGTCATCGTTCAGTACACGGGGGCCCGAGGCACATCACCTCCATCAAAGTGCAACCACCACGAACGGAATCCAGCCAGCGTTGTTGGGGGTCATCAGACGAGCAACGTAACAATTCCACTACCTGAGCGTACCGCACGCAGCGTTGTTGCCTTCCATTGAACGTTTTAGGGGCGAAGCTTCTTAAAGCGGCACTCGTTCGTCCCTCGCAGGTGTAGTCGTAGTGTGTAACCAGTGTTACATTTGACCTGCAAGGTGGTGCCGGTGGGAGATTTCTCCTGTGCTTTGTTGAACAATAAAAAGTTCGCGGCGTGTGCGTTAACTAAAAGCTGAATGCTCCTGTCTCTCATTCCTCATTAGCAGCCATTGGCATGTACATTGAGCCCTATCTGACAAGAAAGGGTTGCTATGTTACACTCCCTGGGTGTAACCTCCTTCGCTTTAGAAAGGTTTAGCGAGCGTTGGGCCGTAGTGCCATGAATACAGTGAACTAGTATATACCATGAACTCGAGGTGGTTAAAGGTGGGAAGTAGACGGCAAGCGCAAGCCGTAAGAAAGTGTGCGTGTGCCACCTCTCGTTTAGTCCTTGGAATGTTTCGCTGGATGGCGGTGCTTGTATATGGGGAAAATAAGATGAAAAGATGCCAGATGGTGGTACTAGGAGTGTTGAATAGATGGACGAACGAACACACAGACAGATGCATGGATAGACGCATGAACGGACGCAGGGGCGGATGCATGGACGAACGCAGGGACGGACGGGAGGATGGACACATGGACGGTCACACAGACGGACGCATGGGGCGGACGGAAGCAAGAACGAATGGACGGACAAATACTTCGCCCAATCTCCATCATTCACTCCGTGGATATGCTGCCATTTTTTGTTATATTCTACAACGCAACGTTCCCAAAGCTAGGCTAAACGGTGACAAATTCACCGTTACATGACCGGTGATCCGCAAACCGTAACAAATCCAAGGACGAAACAACGACGTCCAACGCAGCTGCTCGCGGCTCACGAACGAAAAAAACGTGCCACGACCAGGGAAAAACTCGTAGTCCCGAACAGATCCCGTTGTTTCTATGGCAACTGCGGCTTCGGAACACTAAAAGGAGCGATCACCTGCCATTGACGTTGGACCTCCTTTCGAAGACGCCTACGAGAGGTCGCATTTGTCATCCACAGAAGCGACAGTTCGAAGATAAATGCAATGTCGAATAAAAAGTAAAAAAAAAACACACAGACGACAGCAGTACAAACTAGTGACGATGCCGAAAGAAGGGTTCGAAAGAAAGCAAGACGACTAGAGGACAGAAGAGAAATAAACGAAATAATGCCGATGAGCCACGAAAGCTGTGACAGCTTCGGGAGGTGAAGAGAAATAAGAGAGGAGGAGGAATGTTTAGCGGTTCACGGGGCAAGACAATGAAGGAGAACGCGATATACCGTGCAGGGAAGCCAGCACAAAAGCGGGGACAAATGGATCTCGCTATCGATTTCGTGCAGCGGCAGCAAGCAAGCAGCCGAGATTGGAAGGCGGCTGGATAAAGAAACGGGAGTCTCGCGCCTAAAGCCCGTTGGGAAAAAAAAGATTAAGAAAAAACGCTACACGACTTTCACTAAGAACGAAGAGGATTTGTCTCCTTCCTACACAAATCCATCAGCCGAACAGGGAAGGGAGGCCGGTGTGAGTGCTAGTTTCCCGGAGATTTTTTTTTAATGTAGTCCCGATTCAGGAAACTCAGGCGCGATCGCACTGTGGACTTCGAAAAGAGTTGTGTTAAGAGAACGAAAGAAAGAAAGAAAGAAAGAAAGAAAGAAGAAAGAAAGAAAGAAAGAAAGAACTAAGAAAGAAAGAAAGAAAGAAAGAAAGAAAGAAGAAAAGAAAGAAAGAAAAGAAAGAAGGAGTAGCTGGTAGTTGCGAGAGCAGACTGCTGGTCCGGAACAGGGAGATACTAGATGGCGGAAGAGTCAATTCACAGACGACACCAGTTCGGCTTGCGTCGGCGGTTCAGCGATCCGAAATCCGTGGAGGCGACGAAGGAAAAAAAAAGGTCTAGCGAGGACTGCGAGTGCTTACCGAACTCACCCTGAAACACAAATGGAGTTCGTCCGGATTTCGGTTAGCGTAATGCCCTCGGGAAATGATCTTTCCACATTGCTTACTCGCTCCAAGATCTTAGCTCAAGTGAGGAGGCAAACGAAAGCGTGCGGCATCGGAGTATTCAAGGATTACGTGAAAGAATTGGGGTGCGCGTAAAAATTCGAGCTGTTTCTTGCGTTGTTCTACAGCTGCTTCGTTCTTCATTTACTTAAGGAAAGTACCGCCTAGAATGAATTTCGTTTGCTTAAGCTATGTTCTAATATTCCCTTTCTCCCTTATATAGTTGCCTAGTTCTGACAATATAAAGTATGGTGCTAAATGGAAAGAACAAGTAGTAGTAGTAGTAGTAGTAGTAGTAGTAGTAGTAGTAGTAGTCGCAGTAGTAGTAGTAGTAGTAGTAGTAGTAGTAGTAGTAGTAGTAGTAGTAGTAGTAGTAGTAGTGGTGGTGTTATGTTGATCCAAGACCAGTGCAAGAGTAAGTCACAAATTTTCGACCACCTCCCAACGCTCATGCCTTATTGCCTCACAGAAATGCGAAAAAATTTAGTAACTGCACGGTGTGACGAGCTTGAAGAGGAGACCGGGAATGTAACCACAATATCGCCCGTCTCGACTGGGCACCAAGCACGCGACCTTACTGTACGCAATTCACCGTACGGAGTCGATACATAGCCCAAAAAGCCGTTCCCCTGAAGCGAGCGACAGAGAAGTAAGCGTACAAGGTCCTTGATGACGTCACGAAACTGTCGCCGAGTGGCGACCTGCGATTAGCAACTGAGGAGGAACACGATGCGGCTGTGGCTACGTTGTTTGACTGAGAGGCCATACGACGTGGCGGTGAACGTGTAGCGAAGGGAAATACGGTAAATGAATGAGGAGGGAAAAAAAAGACGTGACAGAAGCGAGACTGCCGAGGAGGCAGTCAGGTCAGCCCACTTTCCTCCGTGGGCAAGCCTCTGTAGACCGTAGCAAGCCATTTATCACGCCCCGGTCGCTGCGTCCCAGTCAGGAAAGGGGTCAGCGGCGGGCGCGCCCGCAACATTGGCTTCCTCTCTCTCTCACACACACACAGCTGCCGCCAAGAGAATACGCAAGGTGGCGCCATGGCGGCAGCCATTGCTCCCTCTATCGGCTGTCAAATCTATCACGCACCGATAAACGAGTCCACTCGGAAAAGGCACATAGTGTTTACAACACGCCATGGTCGGGACAGGACGTAAAACGCGCGCACACACACACACACACGAAGCTTGCATGAGACGCACGACGAGGAGTTGTGGAAAAGCTTAGGCTGTTCTCGGGGGAAGTTTGTGCAGCGACGAGAGTTTATCGTCGTGGCAGCGAGTGAACCCCGCAACATAATCCCATTGCGACGAGTAATCCTGAATTGCGTTTAACGCCCGCGCTCGAGTAAGTGTGTGAGTTGGCGCCATCTCGTTCGCACTCTTAATGCGCTAACCGTCGTTTCCCCGCGAGTGCACTTATTCGCGCACTACTTGTTGTTGTTGTTTTTTTTCACCAGTCTTCCGCTTCCTGGCTGTTAGCTTCCAGTTCTGGTATACAAGGGCAAGACATTAAATTTTAGCGTAACTATCGGCTGTTATAACGTCTCGTCAACCTAGCTGGTCAGTATACAGAGAAGTTCAATAAACAAGTTACAAAAGGCCATCGCTAAACCTACTGCTACCGAAAACAGTCAGTCACATTCAAGAGTGTATTACTAATGAGAGACAAGTCGCCATCACGGTACACGTCACAGCTAACCTGGAGAATCGCAAAGGTAAACACAGTAGGAAAGAAGACCTCGCTCCGCAAGACGTAATGGTAGCAGCCAAAACAAAGCAGCGTTAATTAAGCGTAAAAAATACAAACAAAGGAACCAGTCACGTCAGTTACCCTATACTTAATCATATAAATAAGCAAAAGAAAAAATGTAAAAAGATGATTATGACAGAGATAAAAAAGAGGTTGCACAGTACTGGAAATAGCAAAAAGAGGGAAGTGAAACACGCCATTATTCGCACAAAAAGGCATGAATACCCAAATTTAGGGGGTTGAGGGGGGAGGGTGCACTGTACATTAACGCAGCCGTGCGGATCATTCGTTTTTCATATCAATTCTCAAGTGTCCCATTTAGAGGCAAGCCACGCGAAGCCGCAAGATCGTTTCGCAGCGCGTAGTTTACCACCGGTGTTATCTTGCATGACAATGAATTTCCATAAAAAATACTCAATAAGCATTAGCACAATGGCAGAAGAAAAGTAAACGGGAGAAATAACGGGATGAAGAAGGACGAGAAGAAAAGCACGTTTTAAGTAGCACTCGCAAATAAAATGAGAAATGCGATGGGTGTTTTATATTTAACGATGCTGCTCCAACATGCATGGTGGAAGGCTTCGATTAAAAAAACAAAAAAAAACTCGCGAGTGATACCGCGTTTAAAAGGAAAAGCTTGTAGAAAAGAACGCGATGAAGAATTGGGCGAACGAAAAGATGTTGAAAGGACTCGCGGAAATAAAGATGATAAAAAATTTACTGTTATATGTTTAGACTGCGAGCGGAGTAATGACTTTGCGAACGCCGAACAACACGAGCGACGGCCGTAAAGAAACAACAGTGCATTATGCATGGAAAAACCGGCGTAAAATGCGGTGTTATGGTGAAAAGGCAAATAGCTGGGAGATGACAGGCTGGGGGCTCGTGCAAGAGACGATCGTCGCCAGGGTGCCATGAAAGCATCTTACGTAGCACGGACGTGCACAACAAGTGCGAGCAAAAACTTCAAAGCCCCCCCCCCCCCTCCCTCATTCGAACGAACAACAAAAGCAACAATGCCTGTAAAGCGTGCACCTTTGCAAGCACATTAAACATGCAAAAAAGCCAACTTCACAGGAGCACCAGCAGCGCCTGCGTCGAGCAGCCGGAGCAAGCCGGCAAAAGCCAGGACGCGGTATGCACATTCGACGGGAGAACGATGCAGCGTAGAATAATCAGAGGAAAGTATAAGAACTGGACTAGGGACGCGAGAACGCGTCGCCATTGACCGGCAGAAACGCGAGAGGCCAATCACGAAGCCCGAAGCTCGTGCCTTCAATATTGAAACATCGCGTATAAAATCGACTGGAAAAGAAGTCGTCCGAGAGGTACCGCGTGAAGCGATCATTTTGAATATCCGCTCCTCACAAGATATTTCGCCTTCATACTGATATCATAACCTGATCACATGACCTACTTCATTTCTCGAAACGTCACCCTTCTCACCCACGACGACGCAAAAGTTTTCTTTGCCAATTTTTCTCATTGCTTCTCAATTATAGAGGTCACAGTAATGCAAACTGAAAAAAAAAGAATAAACGCAGAGTACCTGTAGGTTCCCACACGATGCACGCCTTAAAAGCGAGCGCAGTATAAACAGGCTTCTTTGCAAATCGCGCACGCCTTGTGGTGTTACCCACGTGCAGAGGGGAAGACCTCGAGCAAGAACCGGACCACGGAGAAAGCGTTCGGCCAGCGCATATCGCTGCTGCTTGTGCGAGTAAGAGTTCGGGTAGTGCAGGGCATTTGGAACGTTGCTTTCTCTTTTACTTTTTTTTGTTTAGAACCAGTCGTCTGAGTAAAGGGTGCGTTCGTGAACAGCTTTTTTCTTTTTTTTTTCTTCATGCGTGTCTACGGTGGTGCGTCTGAGCGCGCCAGTGCATATGTAGGCGGGATTCGGGTAGAGCACTGTACAAGTCGTGGTTCTGTGGTGAAACTGAGCATTTATTTCGAGGTTTCATTTCCTTTAATATTATTTTTCTTTAGAGAGAGAGAGTCAGATGGAGATTGAGATAAAGAGTGAGAGTGAGTGCTTGTGTGCACACCGTAACAAAATAGAGTTCGCCTTCCAGGTTTTATTGTTTGTTTCCTTTTTTTGTAGCTTCGATGCTTTGCTGCTGCCCCGAAGCAGTAAATTCCGGCAAGCGAGTCGTTGGAGAGAACGCGTTCCTGGTAACTTCACGATGCGGAGACCTGATCCGAGCGTGCAAGCTTTAGCCCCAGGTTTACGGGTCCAGGTAGGGTCGGTAGGTGGTCGCAGTGGGTCTGGAATATCGCGACAGCAGCATTCACTTCGCAGTCGAAAATAAGAAAACAAAGAAAACAAGGCACGCGCTTGCCGTGGCAGTCGCGGGCTTACAGACAAAGTACAGAAAGTCGGCTTGGTAGAAGTGGTTACTACAAAGATTGGAAGATTACTGGAAGATCTCCATATAGATTGAAAGCGCTCACGAAGGAGTCAACCGATGAAGCTCTCGTGTGAAACGGCCACGGTGGCCAAACAGAAATATAGGAGACAGAAAGAAATGACCAATATGGTTAAACAAAATGAACTACGCCAAAACACAGTAACCGAACCGAGAGACAAGGCAGCGATATTCGCATTCAGCGGAGATGCTTAGGTAGCCACCGAAATTTGTTTTATAAAGAAGGGCATGCACATTCAAATGTGAGAAATAAAAAAGAATCTGGGGGTTTGACGTGTCCATCCCCAAAGTGGCATAAAATTGGGAGGCCCATCGTGGGGCACTGACCGCTAGATTAATTTCAAGAACGTCGGAGTTTCTTTACCAACTATGCTTAAGGTCCTGGACAATGTTTTGTGTGGGTAAAAAAAAATGCAGAGGAGGGGACCCTGCAAGAGCGTAAATTAATTAATTTAATAGCGACGCGCCACGAGAAAAGTAAGCGTGGATCACCGCACAGCAGAAGCCCAAGCTTCTGCTGCCTGCCGATCCAGAAACAGCCCACGCTTCTTCCATCAAAAGTCTCTCTCACTCATTCCCGCTGTCACAGTAACTTTTTTTTTTCATTTGGGTTTGAACATCGGAAGCGCTCCGTTCACCACAGGGATGCGGCGAGGTCGTTCGAAAGAATGACTCCCGTGCCGAACGTCCGGTTCGAAGAGCGAGCTTATGAGAAGTGGAATATGAAGAGAGATCAATATTACGTGGGACGAAAAAGCGCGCGCCCCGCAAAAAAGGGCGGGAAGCGTTGAGCGCTTTGCTCGTTATCGAAAGAAAGGGGCCTTCGATCTCAAGAGCAGCGGGTGTCTCGCCGCTCAGCTTGAGCACAACGGGGAAAGAGGGGCCGGTGCGATAGCGAAATCACGACGAGATCAAGACAAAAAGTATATAGATACAAGGAGAGAAAGAAGTTAAAAAAAATCCAAGAAACGGTAATGTTCCAGGCTTTGTAGAATGTTGTCGCGCTAATGTAACGATGGCGAGTCAGTTGAAAAGTGCTACGTCCGAGACGCGCTAATCTACGAAATGTTTGCTTTCCGCCGTGGCAGTTTGGAAAAGGGGGGAGAAGTTTTTTTTTTTTTCAGCCGAAACCATTAGCTGCAGTCTTTCAGCGTCGCTCGAAATCGCAGGTGTGCCATGCTTACTCGAAATTCCATCCATTAAGCGTGAAGCGAAACGCGCCCCGGTTCGAAAGCAGAGATTGAAAACCGAAACGCAAGGTTCACACGGCAGGCCACGACGTTAAATGCCGGTCTGGGCTTCGACAGACGTTCCTCTAGGTGGTATGTCAAGTCACGACAAACTGCAAAATATACGGCGCAACCAGATGATCGCTTGTTGGAGCTATAGATTATTAAAATTACGCAAGTTTTTTTTTGTTTTTTTGGAAGCGAAGCTTTCTAAGGACCTTATGATGTCCGTCCGGTTTCAAATCCGTCCGGGCGCCGTGCACAGTCGAAATGCAAGTGCAAAAACATCTGCGCGCAAAAACCGTCTACTGAGCGTACATAGCGTCCATGTGTTTCAGAAAAAATATAAATGGTCACAACTGTGTAAAAAACACTGACATTTAACCTTTCATCAATCAAAGCATGCGAAAAAACTGAAGGCTAACAAGAACAACATAAAAGGCTGTTAAACAGACCAAAATAAAAAGGCCACAATTCATGACCTGTGCTTTCTGCTTCGCCCTATATGGAACGATTCTGCGAGACAAATGTTTTGTTTTGTTTTTTTTTTGCAGTTTTTTTTGCAAGCTATGATTGTTAAGTTGCACAGAAAGCGTGTCTGTTGCACGGACTAGAGTGTCATAGGTGATAAGCATGTTTCTGCAGTTAGTATATGAGTTGAAGTGTTTAGTAGATCTACTCATGTATGCCCACTCCTAGTCACCAGTTGTGAAGCGGTTGTCTCTTGTTTGAAGGAAATAAAGCTTTTCTCCACCTCCTATTTATTTTGCAACGTCGTTCTCTGACAGAAGCGCGCGTTAGCGGAGCCGTTGTGGACCACGGCATAAAAATACTTTCGTGTTTACACAATGCTAGAAGAGAGCGAGGATGGCGCCCAATATTAAACAACACGTCCGAAAGGGGTAAGTAAGACAAGTAGAGGCAAGAGTAAGGCCAAATGGATGAGCAAAGTGGCCAAGTTGGAATGGGAGGCATGGGAAACGCTATGGCCAACCGGCTCCTGCAAGTCGGGAACCGAAGTGGAGAGGGAGTTTGGGGTAGTAGATGGGAACAAAATAGAAGGAAAAAGAGACGCCACTTCTACAGTGCTTGATGGGAGAGCGGCGTGTTGGCGTGAACCAAATGGAGATCGCCTGGCTAGGAACTGAACGAACACACATACACGCACGCACACATCACACACACATACACACACATCACACAGAGAGATAGAGAGAGAGAGAGAGAGAGAGAGAGAGAGAGAGGTAAAGGAGTCACTGAGTGAGATGGCGGAATTCCGTAATGCGAATAGACAGCGCCAACACCATCAATCGCCGCCGCCAGGCTACTTTCCGAATGCACGGATAAAACGCGGGCAGCTGCTCTCAATCACCAGCCTTTCTGCCGACGACAGAGCAGCGCTGCAGCAGAGGGCGGAGGGGAACAACGCGCGTAGGCTGCAGCACACCGTCCGCGTGGGCGGGCCCGTCTCGATTGAGCCCCAAGTGTGATGAATCGACGTGTCACGGAAGAAGAAGCAAGAAGAGTATAGAAAGTGGACCGTCTCGCCAACCCGCTGGAGTCTCTCAAGACCCGGGAGGCGAGCTATACTTACGGCGGGCAAAGCTCGGAGGGACTCGCTTGATGGATTCCGTGCCGACCGGTTGTGCCCTCGCGATTTCCCGGCGTCAGCGTATACCTCTGGCCGACTGGGCTCGCCCTACGTCATCTCCTGAAGTCGACGACCTTCGAGGACAGCGTAGCTCCGACCGACTGGACTTGCTCTACGCCATCTCCCGACGGCGACAAGAGCTCTCGCAAGTGGTGCCCCGTCCTCGGACTCCTGTGGCCGTGTTTCCATCTTATCTATCTCTTCTATCCCCTCGATTTGTCATCGCTCTCTCTGGCTTTTCTCATCTCTCTTTCTCTCTCTCTCTGCACCTTTATTTTTATCCTCTTAATCCCTCCTCACCCCCATCCCTTGTGAGCTACTGTTGAGGTGTCGCACCCTGATGCAGACAGTTGCGGGGCTCACTTTTCTTTTCTTTTCCTTCTTCTAAACATAAACACTCCCCCCCCCCCCCCCAGCTCGGAGGCACAGGGTCCGACGCACCAAGAAGTCATTTCAAGGCTCCAATGTTTTAAAGGGCACTACGTGCCAAAATGATTTTTCTGACACAGAAAAAAAAACACGACCAACTTCAACTGGGTGGGCAGCTTAAGTTTTCAATCCCGAAGTGTCACGGCAAACAGTCACGGTCTTTTTTAACCATAAGTGCGTCGTGATATTGGTTAAAATGAATTACTTTTTTAAAGCGCCCTGTCGGCTCTCAGTATACCTTGAAATACCACTGGAATGCCGGACGTCACTTCACCTCTATATTTGCTATATTGTAGTTACCCTGTTTCGTAACAATGAAAACTGATACAAGCTACTGTGTAGACAGCAGAACAGAATCGTAATCAAACGTTCCAATTTATGTGGTGGAGAGCACACGAAATCCGCTTCTGAGTCATATCAACCAATTCGATCTTATGACGGCTTATGTAGGCAGTATACTTATGCCCGAATTGACAGAGAATCGTCTCGGCTTCTTGGCTTCACCTTGGCTACATTTATATTCCCCTGACTGGATCCAAATTAGGTATATAACGCGGACGCAGCAGTGGCTGTCGCTCGAGTTTGTGGCGCCATCACGTGGTGGTCGAAGTGTGTTACGTTAGCCTATACCAGAAAACTATTCTAGTACACTCTGTAGTTCGCTGATCCCAAGGCTGAATTTGGCGTTCACTGTATACAAAAGCAAAAAAAAATGCTGTGCATCTGGGTGTTTCACTCCAAATGTCGTCCAAAGACGATCTCCTGCCAGCTTTTTGTTTATCGTCCCCAGAAGGCTGTAACTTCCAGTATTTTTTTTTTATTCGCTTGAACTATGTAAAGAGAATTTCATTTTCTTGCAACATCCGAGAAAGCTTCGTCGTGCTGAACGAAGCGATTGTTTAAGCCAACATTATTGCTTAAATCGCAACTATCCAGATTTTGAAGTGTTTGCACTAAACACCCATTTGCACTTTCACCAAAAGGCTTTTGAACATAGGCACCTCCATAACAACTTCGCAATTATTTTATACATGCATGGCTACTCTCGGATACATTTACTGCCCATGGCCTAAGTTAGCTATTTTTTTCTTCTTTTCTTGCTGTTTTTCTTCCTCTCCTCGACTTGGAAACCTTGGGCAGGGAAAGGAATAAACGGACCAGCATAGCTCGTCCCTAAAACATCGAGATTCCTTATTGGCTTTCATAAACCCGAGCCACAGGCGGCCTTGTGTGCACGGGACGGGAGCCACTGGCGCGCAAGTACAACGTCGAACGAAGAAACAAAACAAGGACCAGAGGCAGCTGCAATGGAAGGTGTGGTTGCTCCCTACAATGAAACCTCGCTATCACATCGAAGACCAATATTTGAGCACAGCCGGCACAACAAACACACTTTCTTGCGGATAGTGCCCATATCAAGCACACACAACGCAATAGTTCACCCGCTAAAGCGTAGAAGGTACAAAAAAGAAACGTAATAAAAAAACGATCCTGGAAGTCCGAAGGAACAAACGAAAAGAGGAGTACCAAGACATACGATCTCAATTGTTGTGCTCTGTTCTTTCATGTTCCTCGCTGGCGTTCCATCGTTCAATCGCGCAAATTCGGCCAACTTAAGGTGCACTCCCAGAAATAAAGGACACAGCAGACTGAGATTGAGTGGTTTCGACTGCACTGTACGCACCATACACTCCCTCCGCTGCCGACTAGCTACGTTGTAATGGTGCTGCCCCGACTTTCTATACCCTGTCTATGACGGGCGGTTGTTGCTTCGAAAAGGAAGCAAGGAAAAAGGCCAGGCAATAACTATATACGGGCAGCAGCAACCTGCAACCTACGGATGAGAGTGAGATCAGACAAGAGAGACTGCCGACGCTGTACACTCGGAGCCACATTGTGCAGGTGGCGGCAACTTCAGCACATCATTGCATCCATCCGAAATCAGACGCTTCCTGTCGCGAAGACCTGGCTCCTATAGAAAGTTGGGACACACACACACACACACACACACCACACACACACACACACACACACACACACACACACACACACACACACACACACACGCGCGCGCGCGCGCACACGCACACACAAACACAAACACACACACTCTCTTATATAATCCTGTATAAGAATGCGAAGGGGGGGGGGGCTATTGCCTCATGGTCTGCTTGGGTGAGATCCATGAGTGAAAGAGGACAAATACGATCTATCTAAGCTGCTGCTTGGCTAGTCGGCTTAATGAGCCCATTATATCAAGTTTGTCGTGAGAAACGTGACAATATTTATTTTAAAGAGATATTTTCGCTACGCGGTAACGTCTATAAGCTGCTTGTCTAGTGGCAAATGCAAAATAGAATGCATTCGATTTAGAAGACAACAATGATGGCTTTCTCCTGCGAATGCATGAACGGCCATGTGACGTTCTGACTACTATTGGAAGTACAGAACGCTCTTGGGTTCAACTGCAAATATTTCAGAGCTTGCTCCATATGCTCGCGCCTTGTCCGTTGCCGGTGGCATGTACACTAGTTCTCATTGCTTCCGCTAGAGGCGCCGCTCTCAAGAACTCTCAAGGAAGTGAAGGAAACGGCGACTGACATGTGGAGAATGGACATGATTAAGTCCGCACTCGAGATCTATCGAACTTTTAAGCAGGAAATTGCCAAGGAGAGGATCTATGATAATACTCGGGGTAGTTCTCTACTGTTTGAGGCCAGGACGGGAATACTGCGAACCAAGACATATCAGGCCAAATACGAAGGGGTAGACACAGTATGCAGTGCGTGTGGAGAGGAAGAAGAAACTGCCGAACACTTGATAATGTTCTGTAAAGGGCTTCACCCTATAGTTCAGGATGATGGCGCAGAGTTTTTCAAAGCACTGGGGTTTAGGGGACCGGGAGGGCAAAATAAACTTTAAGCGGGTAGACTTAACTAGAAGGAGGTTATGTGATTGGTGGCAAAAGTCAAGGCACGAGTGAAAATTAAACTCTTCTTTGCAAAGTACGAATCCTCAAACTCACTTTTTAAGGAAAAAAATAAATATAGTTTTTGGTTCATTAGGTATTACGGCTTGGTGGCGCTAGCCACCGCCCGATCTAAAGGGTACAGCCATATCCATCCATCATCCATTCTCGCAGCTCCGCTCTCTCTGGTGAGTCGCACTCGGCGCTGCGTGCTCTAGTTACAAAGGTGACCGCTAGAGGGCTACGCCTGTATACAGCATTCGCATTTGCCGCGCTTCCTTTCTCTTCGCCGAGAGCTCGCTTACACACTTCGTTACCACTCCGCATCATGTTTGTTACGGCTTTGCAGCGTGAACACCCTAGAAGCAAAGGCAGCAGCACGGCGGGCTGACAACGCAGCAGCAGCTAGGGTTTGTTACCAAGACCTTGCGGTGAGAGCCCGCGAGCCCGAAACTATAAGAGGGCTGACCGTTAAGCAAACCCGGAGCTGCAGGCCAGCGATGCAAAAGCGAAGCGGGCGCGCCGTCAAGGAAACCCACCAAGTCTTTATGTGATGGTAGAGGAATTTGTATACGGAGGATTCGCGGCATACTCGATTATCTCCGAGCCAGCTATTCTAACACCATTCACTTTGTGGATATGGCGGTGTTTACGTTCCCCAAGCATTTAGAACTCGTGTAGCACGCTAACCACTTGCGGCATCTCGTTAACGAACGCTAACTAGGCGCACGCTATTCGAAAACTTCATATTCTTGATCGCCTGCCTAATACCAAGGCCTTAATTGCACTGTGCCAACGTAATTACCGGCTGCATGTTCTGGTATGTAAGTCGCCTCCACTCTTCTCTCATCACCAGACCAGTGACGATGCGATGCACTCGTTGCTGAGTATGGGAGGCGTTGTGGGTTCGAATCCAGGAAAACGATGGCGTCGTGCCGTAGCCCGATCGTGACCCACAGCCCATGGAGTCGGTGTGAGCGCCCACGCTGTCCCGCGAAGTGGCGGTTGATTGGTTCGGGGCCAGCGGAGCGATCCCGTGCCTGCCCGAGGGCTGCTCGCTCGAATGTGCCAGCTACTCGAGCCGGTAGAGTGTCCGACCGTTGTGTCGACTGCAGCAACGATCGATGCAGTCTTATCTCTGGTCGGACGCAACCGGGGTCGCTGCACTCCTGCGGGAATCTTCGCTTCAGCACTCGCTTCCCCGGGATGCTCGGCGACGAAGTCTGCGCTCGTGTCTTTCGTGTCCTTCTTGTCTCTGTGTCGTCGTTTTGTTCTCGCGCTATAACTATCGTCTGCAGGGGGCCAGCCTCCACACCACTCCTGCTTCTTTTGGCACCAATTTTCATGTTTATTCGCCGTAACAGTCCGTAAATTCTAAATTGAGACGGCATGACAACTCTGCGGGCATTAAAAAGGATTTTTTTTTCATTTTAGGCTTGTCTGCTGTCCCGTCGTAGCCACCTACTATAGTAGTAGCGCGCCCACTATAGAGGGCTCTGCAGCGCGTGGGAATGAAGCGAGCTCCACTCCCGGCCCCATGCCTAAATGCCTCGTTGAACGCTCTTTCTCTCTGTCTCAACAGTCGTCAGTCTGAATAATAATAATAATAATAATAATAATAATAATAATAACAATAATAATAATAATAATAATAAGTGGAGGGCGACGGGTATTTCGACCATCATCATCATCAGTTTAAGTATACGTCCACTGCAGGACAAAGGCCTCTCCCATGCTCCGCCAGTTGACCCAGTCCTGTACTTGCTGCTGCCAATTTATACCCGCAAACTTCTTAATCTCATCTGCCCACCTAACCTTCTGTCTCCCCCTAACCCGGTTGCCTTCTCTGGGAATCCAGTTAGTCACCCTTAATGACCAGCGGTTATCCTGTCTACGCGCAACATGCCCGGCCCATGTCCATTTCTTCTTGTTGATTTAAACTATGATATCCTTAACCCCCCTTTGTTCCCCAATCCACGCTGCTCTCTTCTTGTCTCTTGAGGTTCGACCATCTGCTGTCATTTAACCTGCACTGAAATCGCTCAGTACAAAGGGCCTCTGCCGATTCACCTCCATCGAAATGTGACCGCCGCGGCCGAGGGTCGAAACCGCCACCTCCACACCCGACTCTCTTTGCCATAAACCACTACTCATCGCTAGCTCATCGTCTGAGATCCCCAGTCGCTTAGCGGTGAGGCCTACACATCCCAAGAACTTTTCCTTCACGTCCTTTTATTTCTTTTTCACACGAATAGGCTTCAAACACACGCCGTCATGCTTCTATAATACGCCCAGTTTTCCCCTTCTTTAGTACACGTTCTCTTAGCGAGGGTTCTGCGGAACAGAATGGTCCTGCGGAGACGTGCGACACTGCGCAGTTATTATTATTATTATTATTATTATTATTATTATTATTATTATTATTATTATTATTATTAGTATTATTATTATTATTATTATTATTATTATTATTATTATTTGATTTGCATACACAGATACACAAGGACACAGAGGAAAAGAAGGAGAGAGCAAGCTGGCAACTGCCACCTGGAGGGGCACAACACCTGCTCACTCTTTCAGGAGGAGGGAAGAAAACAGAGGAAACAAAGATTAGAGGGGAGAAAGAGGAAAGAAGATGAGGAAGGGAAAAATGATGGTAACGATGTTAATGCACCAGTAGCATTAAACAAGAGGGAGAGAGAGAGAGAGAGAAATCTGCCCTCGGTAAGATTAGCAGCACGGTCCACGCTTCCGTCCGTATCCGTGCTGTCAAACAGGGTTCGTTCCACTCGTAGCGAAGGAGACGGCTAATGACGGCGCTCCCATTCCTTCCCGCAAATGAACGCTCTTCCCCTCCCCTTCTCTAAGGGGGTCATTCCTTCAGCGTAGAAAAAGAAGAGGTGAAAGCCGACGAAAGGAAGGGCAATCGATTCCGCGCAGCGTCCTCTTCCGCTCTCCCGAGCTGGCACATTGGCTCGAGCGTACATACAGATGCAGTCGACGGCTGACGCGACGCGAGGTGCGTTCCACGTGATTACCGGCCCGCGAGTGTGCCGCACATGTAAAGGCAACGAAGAAAATGAGGAACGTCTGGGAAAGGAAACCGCGCGCATCTCTCGACGGTGAACACAACATGTGCGGAGTCATCACTGACGAAAGCGCTAACGTCAGCGTCGACTGAGCAACAGTCCCGCGTGTGTCGCCACCTGCTTTGTCCGGTGTGTCAAGTGCTGTTTTTACATTCATCGCTGAATGTTACAACCCCCCTTTTTT